>PVIA01010510.1:0-51283 GCA_004024845.1 Tonatia bakeri
GGCACCCCCCGCGGGGCTCCAGGACAGCCGTCCACTCTGGGGGTCCTTTCTGCACCCGCCCCGTGAGGCTGAATCTCAATCCCCCCTCAGACGTGTGGGCGGGACTAATTAGAGGAGGCCATCGACATGCACTTCTCAGCATCGGGGCCATTGGTTTGGGGGGGACTCGGGGACTGGGAAGTGGGGGGACCATCTCCAACTCACGCACTTTGGTTTGGGGGACTGGGAAGTAAGGGGACACCTTCAACTGTAGCACTTTGGTTTGTGGGGCTGGGAAGTGGGGGACTATCTCTGACTCACGCACTTTGGTTTGGGGGCATCTGGGGAGCTCCCAGCTCCCCAGATGCCCCCAAACCAGCGCCCAGTGTTAAGAATGCCATCCCGTGATCCAACGTGCATGCTCTTTCACCAAGTCCTGGGGCGGCTCCCCCACGCCCCGCCCCACCCACCCAACCTTTGGGGTCCACACTGCAGGCACACACACTCTGCTCTGTGCTCGGACCACCAGCTCAAGGCCGAGGCGTGCTTCCCAAATGCGTCGATTTTGCCACCGTGTCAACATGGCTTCACAGCCGGGTGCCCTCCCTACAGTCGGCATGTAGGAGGCCCTGCCCTGTCTGCTGGGCCTCTTCTGCACCCCCACCTGCTGCCACACGGCCCTCTGGGGGACACAGACTTGCCTCAACCCCCACAGACTAGGTAGACCTGAGGTCTCGCTCCTGCCACTGGGGACCTGCAGAGTTGCCCAGGCCCGGCCTACTGAGGCATCTCAGCTCTCCCTCTCCTGTCAAAGGTGGCCCGTGTCGCAGGCTCTGAGCACAAAACCCACACCAGAGAAGGGGCAAATATATACCTGGCAGGGAGATGCATTTGGTAGCTAATCTGTGCACCCTTGCAAGGCACAGTGCACCATTTCTTTATGGTTTTTTAAACATTATGTATTTATTTATTTTTAGAGAGAGGAAGGAAGGGAGAAAGGGAGGGAGAGAAACATCCACGTGTGGTTGCCTCTCGTGCGCCCCCTACTGGGGACCTGGCCCTCGACCTAGGCACATGCCCTGACTGGGAATCGAACCGGCGACCCTTTGGTCCAGAGGGAGGCACTCCGTCCGCGGAGCCACACCAGCCAGAGCTAGCCTTCCTTTCCTCAGAGTCCAACCACTCAGCACAGCTGCAGCGTCGCGAGGTCTTCGAGAGCCTTCAGCCCATCCGCTCCCCGCCGATCTGAATTTCACGCGAGATTAATATTCCGCCTACATCCGCTGACAGGCACAAACGGTTCCAGGGTGCAGAACGACAACATCCTTCACACGCAAACACAGTGAAAGGAGCGCGGCCGAAAACATGACACTGGCGGCTGAAACATGCGGTGGGGGCGGAATATATATTTTTGTCAGGCAGACGAAAACGGCGTGGGATCGATCTCCAAGAAAAACGCCTTTGAAGGAGCCGTAAAAAACCCTAAAGGTCAGTAAGCACCCGGCCTTTCAGCGCTGCTGAGTGCAGGGCCTGCACCGGGCAGGTCTGGAAGGAGAGTAATTAATCTGAAAAGAAGCAATAAAGATTGTATTCACCCTCACAGGAAGCTGCAACCGAAAGATTCAAGGCAGCCCAGTGTATCCGCCAGGAAGTCTTCTTGCCCTGAGCCCGGGCCCGACCCCGGAGTCTTTGCTTCCGGGTCGCACAGCAAAAAGGGGTCCGCAGAGCCCTCGTTAGGGGGGAATCAATAGCAAGGCAGCTGTGTGGTTTGAAGGACTTGAGAGTGACACCAGAGAGAGCGCCTGCACTGCCATGGATGGGTCTGAACAGTCTTGATGAGCCAACTTTACATTGCAGGTCTGGCCCCGATGCATTCCATCCCCCGTCCAATAGCGAACCCAACCTGTGGAGCAGCCACCCGCCACGCCACGTGCGCTCCCAGGCCACGCAGCCAGCCCACAAGAGGCTCTCGTTCTCCGCCACACCGTGAACAGGCCAACCCACACCCACTCCGTGTGGCGCTTCCCGCCAACGTGTCCGATGCATGCACTGGGAATCTTCTGCTAAGTCAAGTCACGGAGTCGTCAGACTTGGAAAGACGCCCTGGTGGGTAAGTGAGGTTGGTTCAAGATTCAGTTCAGCCTGCCTGGCGTAGCTCAGTGGATTGAGTGTGAGCTGCGAACCAAAGCATCGCAGGTTCGATTCCCAGTCAGGGCACATGCCTGGGTTGCAGGCCACGGCCCACAGCAACCGCACATTGATGTTTCTCTCTCTCTCTCTCCCCCACTTCCCTCTCTAAAAATAAATAAATAAAGTCTTAAAAAAAAAAGATTCAGTTCAGTACTAGCGATGATGATGGTGGTGCCGACGCCCAGGACACCGCCACCACAAACCAGGACAATGTCAGATCCCAGCTCCGAGTACATTTCGGGGACCATCGACGGTCCTTTCCCATAAAAATAAGACTGTGTGGTGCTGACTGCAAAGGGTCTCCGAAGCTTATACACTCACGAAGTCAAGTTCCGAGAGGGGGAATGAGGAAGGCCCACTCCAACACAGATAAGGTGGTTCTCCGTGCACCCACTACAGCGGTGTGTGGCCATAAGCGAAGGAGGGGACAGTGGCGGGCTGAGATCGCACTGTGGGAGACACCACGGGGAGGGGGCTGCACGAGGAGCCGTTCCGGAAACCGCTGCTCTCCCTCCCCCGTTTCTCCCACCTCGCACTCTTTGGGAAGCCCACGGGAACAGAGCAGCAGGTGGGAGGCACGCGGAGCTCACCTGGGACGCAGTCCCCGAGCGCGGCGTGTGCTGCATACAAGGGGAGTGCTACCGTTTGAGGGCGGACAGAATGCCAGCCCAGCCACGCCCATCAGGACCACGGCCCACATTGGCATGGCGGTCACCAGCCAGGCACATGCTGGGTCCAGCTCCCACCTGTGCCTTTGTAGACCTCACAGCTACCTGCTAGTGGGGGAGTGCATACACAAACCGTGACGTTTCCACACACCACGGAACAGTACTGAGCCCGACACACGCAGGGGGTTCTGAGGCGGACGGATCGGAAAGACAGGGGCCCCAAAGGACAAAAGCTGAACAGCTGCTCCTATAAGGCCCCTGGGGCGGGCCGCCTCTCCAAGGGGACGTCGAAGGCGGTGGCCAGGGCCCTGGAGGGGGGAACTGGGAGCTGGGTCGTGGGGACGCAGTTGCAGTGTGGGGACGTGAGGACGTTCTTGAGACTGGCAGCCGTGGGGGCTGTACAGCATGAATGCACCCAGGACCCCCTCGGCACACTTCAAACTGTGCACTCCAAAACAACCAAGACGCCACATGGTGTGGGACATGAGTTTTATCTCACACACACACACAGAGTCCTCCGTAAATCTGACTTCAACAGGCATGAACTAAAGTCACAATGTTCCAAGTGCAGTCTCTTCTCTGGGGACTATGGTCCTGCTGTGGCTGGCAAGAAAAATCGGCTGCTTATTCCTAGGAGTGTCTCACGAAGGTGGCAACTTTGAGGAACTCCCTACTTACGGTAAGTAATTAAATTCGGAATTGCTACTGACCATAACACACAAGTTCCACACATTATTTCCCTTTTTAATGGACATTTAATACAAATACATTAATTCATTTACATTAAATGAATAAGCTATGATTCATTTATTATACAATGTTCACAATAAGTTAAGTAATTTATGAAGTTAATGATTTGATAAACTTAAATCCCATCAAAACAACCCATTTAACCTCATATAAATTTAATGAATGTAATTGAATAAAGTGAAACTCAATTGATGCCTATGAATTACACATCTAATCACGTCAAAAACAGGCCATATTTTATCGTGTATAATGAGCACTTCTGTCCAGATTTTTGAGGGAAAAACAAGGACGCATATTATACACGGGTGGTACCTGAAATATCTCATATCTGTTCTTGTGCTTTGTAATTATGTGTTACATAAAACTTCTTGTACTGTAATATGTTAAAAAATAAATGCTAAAATTCCTTTATCCTACAAAAAGAAAACAAGTATCTAAATATAAATACAAACTGAATTAAAAAGACCAAAAGATTTTTTCCCCCCTGAAAGTTTGGGCCGAAAAACAATGGTGCGTGTTATACACAGCAAAATGTGGCATTTCTTGATGCAAAAAAAAAAAAAAAGAAGAAGAAGAAGAAGAAGAAGAAGAAAGAAAGAAAGAAAAAAGGCCAACTTAGGAGCAAAATGCAGGTCTACACCCTTACTCTTTCCTAAATTTCTAGTTATTTTCGGTACTGAGGCCACTGCGTTAGGACCCAAAGTACGTTCCTTACTGGGGAGCTTCCTCTCCCACAGCTGCTAAACAACTACGAGAGAGGAGGGTGGGAAATCTTTCAGAAACGCAACATTGCGGGCACCTGCCAACCAGCCCCTCCACGCGACCGAGGCTTGGGGCCAGAGAATTCCGTGCAGGGGGAGGGTTGCCGAGCCTGGCTGGGACACTGCAGGACACCCAGCTCCGCAGCACCCCGGGTCCCCACCCTCTGGGTCCCCACCCTCTGGCCCTCGGACTCTCGCCTCCCCCATCTGACAATCAAACACGTCTCTCGGAGGAGGCACGGACCCAGCTGAGAACTGCTGTCCGAAATCAAGACAGAGGTATCTCGGGAACTTCCCGGAACGGTGGGTACCGGAGAAAGAAGTGAAGAAGAAACATCATTTGAAAGACAAGGGCAGCGGACGAGTCTGAACCTCCGCAGAGAGGAAGGGAAGGAGACGGGGCTGACTCGTGTGAACGAACCAACAGCACTCCCTCAAGCGCTTCTCATCGGCGGGCGACCACGAGAAGCGACTGCTCTCTCTCGCTCGAAGCGACCGGTCCATCCACGGAGTTATCCACATGGAATTCACGTCTCTGCATCAGCAAGCTTACGGTTCCCCGAGCGTGCAGGAGGCGATACTGCCTTCAGTAAGACAGATGAGCAGCACCCCACTTACCCCAGCGCACCCAGGACTGCTGCCCAACCGCTCTGGGGTGCCACCTGACGGCGAAACCCCACGCCCCGCAGGTGGTTTCGTCTTGAACACGGCACACGGGCCAGCTCAGAACCACCTGTCCCAGTTGGTCCTCATCACGAGATGCGGTTTTCTGACGGATTCTGATTTCCAGGGAAGCACTCCAGGTGCCAGGCACGAGCCCCCGCAGGGTCACGGCACCTTCTGATGACAACTACCTGAATCCGTCGTGCCCTTCGGGGGCTTGACGAATAAAAAGCCATGATAGCTGAAGGCTGGAAAAACTCTCAGCGGAGAATTTCCATGTGTTCGCCCAAACTGTTCCAAAGAGTGTGCTGCTTTAATTAATGGTGACTGCTCTGGATAAGGGATATTACTAAAATGAAACAAAGCGCTGATTTCACAATTAAAACTGAGACAAGCAGTGAGAATGGGCCACCCGTGCCAGCTCCTCAGCCCCCCGAAAACAACAGCACGCAGAGGTGAACGAGTGAGCAGAAGGCAAGAGGTCAGAGTGTGCGGCACCCACGCCACACCCAGTGTATCGGGGGTTCTGGGGCTCTTCCAGGGAGAGTCCCCGGGGACAGAGCGCACCCACAGAGGGACAGCACACAGGTGGGGGCTCTCCCAGGGGACCCCCAGGGGGCTCCACGCCTCTCAGTGCCATAGTTTCCCGGGCTGGACGACGGAGGCAAAAATAGCGGCAGCCTCCGCAGGCTGGGTGAGGAACCAGCGGAGATTCAAACCAGCACGAGGTCCCACGGAAACCTGTGCATGCACCTCCCCAGTGGTCCTCTGTGCACCCACCCCAAACGCAGAGACCCCCAACGCCCTTCAAACAGGACGGGGATGATAAACTCTGCTACTGCCCAGCCTTGAAAAGGTGTGAGCTGGTACGCCCTACACATCTTGGTTGGATCGCAATGGCTTCAGGTTCACTGAACAAAGGCACTCCCCAGAGGCCGCATGCTGCAGGACTCCACTGGTGGAACATTCCAGAAATAGGAGGAAGTTAAGAGACACGGAGAGCCCAGTGGTGGGCAGGAAAGGGCGACCCTGAGCGGGAATCTAATGGCTGACCTTTCGGGTTGCTGGCTAGCGCACAATCACCGAGCCACCCCGGACAGGGTCTATGTCCTCTTTGGAAAACGCGGTCTGCCCCTGGGAGATGTTCTCACGTGATCTCACGATAGAAGCCTCAGACACAAGAGTGTCCCACAGATGCACAGATAAGCAAAACGCGGCCTGTTCACACAACAGGTAGGACCGGGCAGCACGAAGGAAGGAAGGAGCGTGCCGAGAACAACCACGTGCGTGGACCCCGAGACCGTGACGCTCCGTCGAAGGGGTCAGCCCCGAAGAACACGATTCTGCACGTCGGAAACATCCGGAGCAGGCAGATCCACAGACCGCTGGCTGCCGGGCACCGAGAGCCCAGGTGGGCAGGGACGGCTGATGGCTATGGGATGATTTGGGGGCATAATGAAGTGTTTCAGAATCAACTGTGGTGACGGCTGCACAACTCAAGAAATGCAAAAAAAAAAGTGTGCACTTTCAATGGGTGAACTATTGCCACGTGGGTTACATCTCAGTCGACATTATCGAAACATGGCAACGTGTCATGTCCCGTGCTATGTATCTGACTCCTGGTTCTTCACCTCTGCCCAGAGGCCACCCCCTGGAACACACTTCTTTAATACGTGTCAAAATGCCACCCCAGCATTCCCACTCAAGTCTTCCTTCCTCGAGGGGGCTCTGCCTTCCTTGGCGGCTGCAGCAGGGGGCACCCGTCCGAGCCACGTCCTGGTGCCACCCCCGCTTCCCACAGCCGTCACGCCTCACCCCCACAGCAAAGACCCGCCTCGCTCATGGCCCTCTGCCCCCCAGCGCCCCAGACGCAGCAGGTTCCCAGAACGGTCCCACGGAAGACCCACCCCACTCAGCATTCTCAAAAGGCTCGCTGAGAATCGGCCTCATCGTCAGCAGCGTGAACTAGAGCCACCGACACGGAGGCTGCACACCCAGGAGCCCCGACCTGCGACTCTCCCGGAGACGACGCCCCCACGCGGGGCTCCAACGACGGAGGGGACCGCCTCCCAGGCCCCGCTGCCTCAGCAGGGCGCCAGGCATGCTTTCCGTGCAGCGTGCTGGCGGGTCCCCAAGCGGCCACACTGCGGCCTGTCATGTCCCCACACACATTCTGAGAGCAGCTCCTAAGGCACAAGGAGCCTGTCGGGAGGACGCCTTTGATGCTTCTTAGGAATCAGCTTCCTAAGGGCAAGCCGGGACCTCAGGTGGAGAAGGGAAAGAAAGGAGAAACAGCCCTTTTCCAGGGAGCGGACACACCGTCGCCATCGCCTGCATTCTCTCTCCCGAAACTTCTGACTTCCAGAAGCTAAGTAAACAGTTTGTGACAGGCTGCCGAAGCCGGCAAATGCACCCAGCAGAAGAAACCTTGCCACGTCACCCATGCCAGGGCTCAAAGCCCTTGCGGGATTATCCTGCCTCTAGACGCGGAAAATGGAAAGGGGCTGCAGGAACACGCAGGAGGACGCCGGACGAAATCCCGTCCACGACTTCACTTACTCAGAGCCACGCGGGGGGCCGGTCCCTCCTTCCTTCCAGGGGGCGTGTTTACGCCGCTTTCCTGTCTTCCGCTACCTGTGAATGGAAAACACCCAGAGTGAGGCACGCCCGTCAGCACACACGCACACACACACACACACACACACGCAGGTGTGTCCCCGACAGTTCCCTAGGATGGAAGCCCCCCGAGTTCGCACCTCGGGAGCTGACACACGTCACCAGGTGGACAGCTGTCACTGGCGAACTCCAGGCTCACGTCTGTTTACAGAGCCCGGTGACATCGCACACACACATTCGTGCCACACGTTCAAGAGCGCGGGACCGATCCCAGCATTTCGACGGCACGAAACTCTGCTCTCACGGCAGACACGTTTTTCTCCACTAACCCGAAGCGTGCCGAGTGCGAACGGGTATCTGCAGGGTCAGCACAGCGCTCGGCAAATGGTCACCGGCGCCCAGTCCCCCTGTCATCTCGTGGAAAACGGAAACGGAGCTCGGGGCTGCTCAGGGCACCCCTGGGCTCCCCCCACGAGATGCTCGTAGCGATCCACACACTGGGACCGTCACCACTGAGCCCAGACGTTGCCACGTGTCCCCTGCAGGGCACACTGGCCCTGTTGAGTACAGGATGGAACCCCAAGAGAAGGACCTGGCCTATGACACAGACGCTCCCAGGCCCAGCCTCTGTCCCCAGAATGGTCCAGTCGGGACCAGCAGGAGCTGGGCCAAAGGGGCCCCTCACGGGAAGATTAGAGCCACCACCTTCCTGCCCCCTTTTCTCTCAGCTTATAAGAGCTCACAGTGCCCCCCACCACCACCATGGACCACGCTCAGAACCCTTCACCGGGGGTGCAAAGCCTCGCTGTGCAGGACCATCGCATTCAAATGAAAAAAGTGCAGAGGAGCGGGCCTCACTTTGCTCCTAATTAATTGGAAGAAACTCTCTCTGGGCAGAGACCCCTCAGCTGTGAAATGAGGGTATTAAATTATTGATGAGCTTCCCGCACATCACAAGATCTGAGGAACCATTTTCCTGCTGACTTCTCTCGAAAATGAAGAGGCCAGACTGCTCACAAAGAGCCGAACCCAGAACTCGCAAAGGGACGGGCCTGAGGAGGGAGGCAGAGATCAGGGGCAGATGTCTGTCTGCCCCGCAGGGACAGGGCACAGGAATACAGCCAAAGGGGATGTTATTTGCCCCCACCCCGTTGCTATGACGACAATGCACCTTTCCACCCCGGTGGAATTCAAGCTGTGCCATCATGGGAATGACAAGCAAAACCTAAAGCATGTTTTCAGAACCACAGGCGGGGCAGAGAGAAGCTGCGGTTCCCTCCTGAATCCTCCTCCGAGTTGAGTGTGCCCTGGGGCTGCGCCAGGCACTGCATGGGGGGGTGGGACGGGGCACTGGAACACGGAGATCCTGAACCCCTTCCCTGGCTCGGCGTCCAGGTGTCCGTCAGGCGGCTGCCATTTCCGGGACCACCCACCCCGAACGTGACGCCCTCGACGACGGGGTTTAAATCCTTTCCATCAGCGGTTCTCCGAGGGAACTGGTTTTGGCTCCGGGGCCACCGGGCGATGTCTGCAGACGTTTTTAGCAGTCAGGACGGTGGGAAGAACTCTGCACCTCCTACGAGACACAGGAACCCCCCCCGCCCCCAAACAAAGAACCATCTGACCCAAATATCCGTTATCGCCAAGGTTCACCACACTAAAAAACGGTTGTGCAGTTTTACAGGAAATATATATCCTACATATTTTCATCCTCCAAATCATCTGACTCTTTTCCAAGCAATGCATGTTCATGGTTTTTGAAAGTAAAACACAGGAGAGGCAAGAGGCCTCTCCTTTTCCTTATAAGCTTTTCAGCACCATGTACCCCCAATTCTATTTCCCACACCAACCCCTCTCAAACCGCAGACGTGTTTCTAGTATTGGCAGCGCTCCCTGGTACAGCCTCGCACGTCTGCAAACAGCCTGCTCACAATATTCCCCGTCAGCTGGAGCTACGACGGACCTGATTTTCCCGCACACAGACGAGGACTTTCGGCGTTTAAAACTCATTACTGGCCCCCTCCCCCATTTTCCAATGGTGTGACTGTTTGGGGTTGTTCTGGCAGTGGAGTGGACACTGGGGGTACAGTATGATTACGACTGACAATGACTCCGTTCCTACACGGCTTTTGGGTTCCCCTGGGATAGTGGTTGCCTCTGTTTTTATTCCGTAGCTTTCTTTGGTAACTCTCCCAACAATCTCCACAATCCTTCTATTCCGCTTTTGCACGTGATCGAACCTCTCGGATAACCTGTCGATGCCCTGCCTTTCTGCCCAAATCGACACACACCAGAGCTTCCCCCTGAAATTTCTTATCTCTGCCCCCCTCCGTACTTGCCAGCTTTAGGGCTGCTAACGAGCCTGAAACCACTCAAGCGTCCTGAGGATTCCTTCCGTCTCTTTCTGTTTCTGGGGTCCCGAATGCCCCCTTTCTTGGGCTACTCTCTCTTTTTGGTGAGACAGATTCTGCAGGGGCTTCCTGAGAGGTGACGTGTGAAAAGCTCAGTTTTACCGATCTCCTTAATACAGGGTGCGGCCGAGGTAGGCTTACAGTTGCTCACGTGGAAAGTACAATAGTCGGTAAATGATACAAGAATGAGCCCTGTGTTTCGTGGACTCACACTGTAAACCTACTTCTGCCCCACCTTGTACATACAGATAACTCTGTTGTATTTTAACTCACAACTGGTAAAGGAATGACTTCAAAATTATGAGTGGAAATTATTCTCAGACTTCTAGGCTCAGGCTCTTTTCCAGCCTCCAGTGTTGCTCTTAAGAAATTTCCTGTCATTCTGCCCTGACTGGTGTGGCTCAGTGGATTGAGCGCCGGCCAGTGAACTTTGCAAAGGGTTGCCGGTTCGATTCCCAGGCAGGGTACATGCCTGGGCTGTGGGCCAGGTCCCCAGTAGGGGGCGCTTGAGAAGCAGCCACACATAGATGTCTCTCTCCCTCTCTTTTTCCCTCCCTTCCCCCCTCTCTAAAAATAAATAAAATCTTTAAAAAAAGGAATTTGATGTTATTCTGATTCTAGATACTTCTCACTTTTTTTAAATCCAGGAAAGTGCTTAGATACTGCCTTTAGTCCTAACATTCCAAAATGACGTGATTATGAACGTTCGTATAGCTAAGTGTTTTTGATGGACTCAATTTTTATTCACCGATCCAGTCACTGGATGTCCAGTTTCTGCCTCCTTCAGGGAAGTGAGACTGTCCCCACTTCCCTGGAGTGAGCATTTGGCGAGCGTCTGAGTGACCACCTCCCATCCGTCCGATAAAACCATCATACCCTCCCGGTCCAAGGAGCTACCGGGTCCTGGAGATGGGACTCGAACCACCGAGAAAATGACTTTTAGGTCTGCGCTGGATTTTAACCGATTTAAGTTTAAACAGTCGAGCGTTGGCCAGTGGCTGGCATGAAACGGCACCAGTCCACGGTTCCGACAAAAAAAGAAAACAAGATAAAAAAGGGAAACCAGTGGCTTTCGCTGCAACCCTAAGATGACGGTCAGTATACTTGGTTCAGAAGAAAGCATCGAGTGCACTCCCCAACTACTTTCTGTACGAAGCCCTGAGGTTTGCCCCCCGCGGTCTCTTCCCCTGTAAGAACTCGAACACTTTTTATGTGTGTATGTATTTATTTTCTTTACCCTCCCCCGAGGACATGTCTTCATAACTTTGAGAGAGAGAGGAATGGAGAGAGAGAGGGAAACGTGGATTCAAGTCAGAAACATGGGTTGGCTGCCTGTCGTACGCACGCCAACTGGAGATCGAACCCACCACCTAGGCGTGTGCCCTGAGTGGGGATCGAACCCTCAACCTTTGATCTAGGGGAGGAAGCTCCAAGAGATGGAGCCACACCGGGCCAGGGCAAGAACTCCAGGACTTTTTCCAGTGGCGTGACACAAGCAGAAATACTCCTTTGTCCCTGACGATGAACTGTATTACCACTGGCGTGTAAACCGGGCCACCGAGGGCCCTGCCCCCCTCGTGGGGGAGGTGAGGAGGGTCCCACACAAAACAGGAATCTGTGACAGTCTGCAAACCAAGAGAAAGTCACCACCTGTTTTTCCGCCCGGAAGGGGACTCAACTTTCCGGCAGGGAAGGCACGGACGAAGACACGTTTTCTTCCTCTGTTCTTCAGGTAAGTTTGTCCATACCCATGGGCTTCTGCAAATTATGTCTTTTTTTTTTTAAGATTTTATTTATTTATTTTTAGAGAGGGAAGGGAGGGAGAAAGAGAGAGAGAGACAGAGAGAAACATCAATGTGTGGTTGCTGGGGGACATGGCCTGCAACCCAGGCATGTGCCCTGACTGGGAATCGAACCTGCAATGCCTGGTTCACAGCCCGCGCTCAATCCACTGAGCTACGCCAGCCAGGGCGCAAGTTGTGTCTTTTGATTGTGCGTGTCGGTTTTGTGGTTCAGTGGAAAAGGAGAAGCTACTCCCATGAACAGAAAAGAGCCACGAAACCAGACATGCATAGGAGCTTGATTTGTTCTTTGACGGCAAACGAGGATTTCACGCCCGCGGAAGTGGCGAAATCGATACTTAGAGACGGGGACGGATGCGTCCGCGTGCACGGGACACACGTGAGCAGCCTTTCCCCACAGCCCACGCCAGCAGAGTCACTGGCCCCACGCCACGAATAAAGACCACGTGCCAACACACAGTGCGAAATGTTGAATAAACTCTACCTAATAAGACCAAGACAGAATTTGTCGCGTGGAAATCGGGTATGAGGTGAGGCAGTCACACGAGCCAGTCGGGCGTGAAATGAGAGAACCCATCTCGCGCTGAAAGGAACAGGAATAAAAAAACACCAAACCCATTTTAATAAGCTAGCCGTTGCACAACCTTGGTTGCTAAGCATTTACGGTTATTTCCAATAGAGCGATAGACTGCATTTTAGTTAGCGGCAGGAAACGAACCTTCGGCGAGAGAAAAAAGGATTCACAGCATTCGCAGATAATAGTAGCGGCCACACGCAGCCCCCGACTGTATAAATGTGACCTTCCTGGGACAGTGACCACACAGTGAGTGAGGAGGGAGGGGGCAGTCCTCACCGCTCCCTCCCTCCCTCGATTTCCAAAGCACCGCTGCTCCAGTCTCCCACAAGCAGCGAGCATACCCTCGGATGTCACAAGATTTACTCACCCAAATTAGGGTCAAAGTTTCAGAACGCCACAGGGCCCAGCCTCTACCACGTGCACAACATCCCCTATGCCCCCCGCCCCGTGCTGGAATGGCCCATCGGACTGCCTTCCGTGCCACGGACAAGGACAGCGAGCAGACGCCTTTTGTGAAGCAATTACGTTCCACTTCCTGCTTCCACAAACTTATTCAGGACCTTGCAAAGACATCCCAAATAAAATGAAATAGGACCACCAAAACAACCCAACACTCGTAACTAGGTACACCGGGGTCACCCGATACCGAAAGAAGCAGACCCACCCTTGCTGGGCAGAGACCCACACTGCACCCCACTCTCTCACCGTGACCCCTTGGGAAGCAGGCAGCTTCAAAATGCCCTTTAGTTCTCCAGCATTTGGCACAGACAGACATGTTCTTCAAAAGCCTCAAATTCAACACGGGGAGACGCGGGGTCGTCACGAATTCTGTTTTAGATAACGCCGAGGGTCAGGCTTGCTCCCAAGCCTTTACACCGCAGTTTTCCATGTGGCATGAGGGCGTCCCCACACGGGACCGTGTCTAGAGACATTTTAGGGTGCCACCGATCTGGAGGGACGTCCCTGCACAGAGTGGGTAGACACTAGAAGTACGATGCCCAGGTCAGCTCCTCCAACTGCCACTCAGACAGAATTCCACGGTGGTTGGAAAGGGAAGGAATTGAGAAGATTGTGGGCAGCTGTCAGCCGAGCTCAGCAGCAGGGGGGACAAACAGAGCGGGGGTTTTGCACCGTGAACAAGCCCCAGCTCTTCAGGCACCCAACCCACACCTGTCCCATCTGTGCACACCTGGTACAGCGTGGCATCTGGCTGGCCCGCCCACCCCCATCCTCTGCGCAGCCCAGGTAACCTCTCCCCACAGCTCCGGTGCTCCCCAGCCCTGCCCCTTGGAGAGAGTGCACGAGCCAGCTCCCAGAATGGCACCTCGGTGAGTGTGTCTGCATCCCAGAGAAACCTCTCCGAATCTGGCCTTCTCATGAGCCCACCTGCAGCCACCCTTTCTGCTCTGCCTCTTCACACGTCTTCGGTGGCAGACACTGGAGAACCTTTGGCCATGGCCCGGCAGATCAGGTGGCTGGAGCGCAGTCCCAATACGCCAAGGTTGCGGGTTCAATCCCTGGTCCCGGCGCAGGCAAGAAGGAATCAATGACAGCCTCCGTAAGTAGAACCACAACTTGGCGTTTCTTTTACTCTCTCTCCGAACGCCCTCTTCTCTCAAAGTAACACATGAAATAATTCTTCAGGAGAACTTTGACCCACTGTTCATCCACTGTCGTGAACCATATTCGAGGCTCTGGGCATGCTTCGCTGTGGGGCGTGGAGGACACGTTCCCCCTCACCCCTCACTGCCCTGGACTAGAATGCCCACCCCTTTCTGTGAGTCTCTGGGCCCAAGAACTCCATTTAAAAACGTACACTTCCCACCCCGGGAAAAGTCCAATGATTCAAGAGCTGTGCTAATTGTCACGCCTCTGTCTTGCCTACGCTGACTTTAAAGGACTTGAACTTCCAGCCTGGAAAGACCTAGAAAGCTTGGCCTTGGCTCTGCTCAAACAGCTGCCTCTGATCCTGTCGTCGCCGTGGTAAGTTTGGCAATGCCTTGCCCCGGCGCCCTCCGACAGCACGAGGCGCACTGAAAGAAGATGGCAAGAGCACGCCGGAATTCAAATGCCACAGCGAGCCCACCATCCCCCGGGCGCCGGAGCGTCTGCTTCCCCGGAACCGCTTCATTCCCCGGCGCGGAGCAGACAAGAAGGAAAAAAGAGTGGAGGTGGGTTCCAAAACCACACACACGAAAAAGCAAAAATAAAACAACGAAATGCGCCCATCAGGGGCAAGCAGAGGTCCCGGCAACATGAAAAGAGAGGGAGAGAGCTGGAGGGGAGCAGAGTACTAACGTCTGTTGTCAAGGGAACCCTGAACGGGACTCTCAGTTTCGTACACGCCCTTTCAATGCAACAGGGGTGTGGCCCTGGCCTCACAGCTCAGTGCGTGAGAGCGTCATCCCGATACAAGGTTGCGGGTTCGATCCCCGGTCAGGGCAGTTACAAGACTCCACCCATGAGCGCATCAGGAAGTGGAACAGCAAGCCGATGTTTCTCTCTCTCTCCCATCAAGAAAGAAAAACAGAAACAAGTATGCCAGGTGCCTGAGTCACAGTATCCAGACAATAAAGAAGATACAAATGTTAAAATCACAGCTGGCAGCGCAGGCGGGATGCAGGCCTCCCGCGGGGCTGGAGAGGAAGCGGTGCACTCTGGACAACCCCGGCCGCGGGACCCGGCCGCTTCCTGGAACCGCCCCAGTGTTACAGACCGAGCGCCAGCGATGTATTCTGGGCGAATCAAACTGATGAGTGAGGAGCCGTCGGATACCAGCATGCGACCTCCCCCCGGGCCTGGGTCCTCCGAGGAGGGCGCGTCTCAGAAGTGCCGAGTCCCAGTGGGGCTGCGGGTCTCTTGGGGGTGGCAGAAACAGTCGCAGGGTATTGTAAACACCCCGGGGGGCCAACACCTCTATGCCACTGGTACAGCATCACGTCCACGGTTGCCTGGTAACCGGTGTATGGGCTCCATGGGACTTGCGTCCTTTGCCACTGCGGTCCGCTCCCTGCTCAGGAAGCGGTGTCTCTGCAAACAGGGAGAAGCCTTCTTTTACGGGGTCGGCAACGTGGTGAACCGCCCCCACGTTTCCAAGCTGCAGTTTTACCGCCCAACACGACTACACAATATGACAGCCCATCCAAAGATGCCTTTGAGATTCCTTGTATTGGTTCCTCCTGGTAGAGTGTCCAGGTATGGGCGTGGAACGGTGGCGGAGACCAGACCACTGAGTTAAATCCACAAACGGTGCCGGCGTGCGGTGTCGCAGTTCCAGGCTCCCTGAGCAGTAATGACGCAGCGCCTGCCACGGCACCGTTTCCACAGATTTGAGTGGAGGATCCAAGGCCGCGCTCCGTGCAGGAAACAGGACGGTGCCTTCCCGCGGCTTACTCTTGGCTGAGGCCACCCCGGCCCGCGCACGCCCCTCCGGGTGAACAGGTGCGGAGCGAGCGTGCCGCCGGGAGGTCGGTTCCGCCCCGGCAGGGGCTGGGGCTGCGTCTGTGCCCAGTGCATCGATGGCTGGCACGCAGCATGGGGCTGTGTCCACGTCCTTCTGCTCTGCGGCTACCGTTTCTCGGCTTCTTTCTCTGGTCCGCACCATGCAGGCGTCTCCCCAACACCGAGCTCCTTCCTGAGCACCCCAAATCTCCTTCCTCCAGCTCCGTGCCCCCGTCAGCACACTCGGGAGCCCAGGCAGTATCTCCTTGGACCCCTGTCGGGTACCCCAAAAATGCTACTTAGCGCAGATGGGGAACATCACTGTCTTCCCAGCCTCACACTCATGTCCCTGTTCCCTCCCGCTCACCAGTGGCTCCCCCTTGCCCCCCAGGCCCCAAACTTGGCACATGGGGGCCCCTCCCAGCGGGGACACCAGGCATTGCCGGCGCGGAAGAGGTGAAACAAAAAACGGCAGAAGCACTCAAAGGCACCAAAATGGAGCAGTTTAAAAATGGTTCTGAGCACTGGAAAAAAAAATCTCGATAGGTGTCTTGCATCAGATGGAGAGTCCTTTGCAGTGACTGAAGTCTAGACACGTAAGGATATACAATTTCTTGTGCACAAATTCCGGTGTTTTGGGTCTCTGCTCACACGTGCATACGAATCCATGCACATGTACTATTTCACACTCAAAAACTGCTCAAGCCCCTCACCCTGGGCACTAGTAATATTTGGGGACAGGTCATTCTTCACAGGGGCGGCTGACACGTCTCCTGGAAGATACCTAGATGCATCCCTGGTCTCTCACCAGACGCCCCCAGCATGCCACCCACCCACTCCCCAGCCGAGACAACCAAAAATGTGTTCAGGCACGCCCGATGCTCCGAGCCACCCTGGTCCCCAGACCGAGCATGACCAAGGTGCTATAAGGCACGCACAGCCCTCGAAACCAGAACCGCCGACGTGTCCGGGTTCCCATGGACTGCACTCGCAACTGTCTTCATCCTACTTCTCTGTCCGCCATTCTGATGACGTGACCACACCGTACGGCACTTCAAAGGAACTCTAGGGACGTGATTTTCCCAAGTGGGGGGGGGAGTCACTATTTTCCCAAGATGAATTGGGAGAGCCTAACAAAAGCCGGAACTGCTTCCTTTCATGCGCTTTACGCGGCAGCCTGCCTTTGGGGTGAGCAGGAGGACCTGGCCCCAAGTGGCCCCAGCCTCCACCGGCTCCTCGCCTGATCGGGATGCTGGTCGGGCACTTGAAACGGCTGTTTATTTTCACCGGGCTGTGTGCACAGGACCAGCAGCATTGCCGCGAACGGAGAACCCATCCAAGCTCGTGTTTTCTCCCGTCCTGCGGCTCCCACGGGGGACTCCCCGCGTCCCTCTCAGACTCTCTCGCCCCCAATCCTGGCTGGAACCTGGGGGCAGAATCGGAGGGCGATACCTCGACCAACCCGGGGCCCGACGGGGGCCCTCACGGCTTCTAAGACCCACGGTCCCCGGTCAACACCTGCATAGCAGGAAAGCAATCGGTGTTTCCAACCTCTCTCTTTCAAATCCATAAAAACACATCTTCAGGAGGAGGTGTTTACAAATCACTTTAAAATGGACTAACGAGCCCTGGCTGGTGTAGCTCAGTGGATTAAGCACAGGCCTGTGAACCAAAGCATCACCGGTTCGATTCCCAGTCAGGTCACACGCCTGGGTTGCAGGCCATATCGCCAGTATGGGGTGTGCTAGAGGCAACCATACATTGATGTTTCACTCCCTCTCTCCCTGCCTTCCCCATCTCTCTAAAAATAAATACTTAAAACCTTAAAAAATAAAATAAAATAAATAAAATGGACTAACAAGGTGAGTAAAGAGCTGTGAAAGGTCTTAGGAGGGGAGAGGGAATTTGGAAGACTGGACGACACCTATCAGCAGAGTTTTGACTTCTGGAGCATAGAAATGGTTTTAAATTAAAAAACATCCACATCCTTACTCTCCCAAGGCTCGGGGGTGATCAAAAGTGCGAGAGAAAACGGAAAAGGAACGACGGAATTAGCGCACACTCGAGAGAGAACGAACGTGGTGAGATGCGGTCTGTGGAAGCATCACCGGACGCTGAGAACACTCTGGTGGAGGCTGAGACGCTGTCTCTGGGTTTTCCGTGGGTGTCACACGCATCACATCCAGAAGCCCGGCTCAAAGCCAGCCGCCCTGGGCTCCGGCGCCAGCTCCACTTGGCCACGGTGTATCGTCCACGACAGACCTAGTTACGTTTACTCTTTCACTGCATTTATTGGGGTTGACACCAGGGAATAAAATTATATAGCTTTCAGGGGCACAGTTCTATCGTACGTCACCTGGTTGTTGTATGCACGGTGTGTTCCCCACACACGAAGTCACCCTTAACGTGGAAATAAACTTCAAATTACTCGGGAGAAAAACCAGCGAAGACCGGGCCACAGCTGCCACTGCACGTCTTGCACCCCCGAGCTCTGTGGCTTGGCCGCCTCTCCAGAAGGTTCCGCAGAGCCCATGGGACAGCACCAGTATTTGTCATGCTCCTCGTTCAGCAAACACCTTCTGCTCAGGAGTTTGCAATGTTTCCTAACAGTTGTCGCCAGTGTTCACAGACATTTCCTAGACCGTGCGGTGATGGGGCATTCTGGAGTCCTCTGGGCTGAGCAGGTCCTCCTGGTCCTTACCCGGGAGAACGGGTGCAGAACCAGAGGGATTGCAGGGGGGTGGTTTCTAAGAAAGCCAGACTACCCTTTCAACCACATGCCGGAAACCCGAGCACACAGTTTCCTGGATGCACCAGTTCCGGCTCAGCTCGGGGACCTGTGAGAGCGCCCAGGATTTTCTGTCTGTGGGGTAAAGCCAGTGTCCTCTCACCTGCAGTGTCCGACCCGCGGCCCCAGAAGCTAGGAACGTGGCGCCCCCCCACAAAACCCTAAATTTACTCAAGACGGGACGAGATTTTTCTGCGGTGACATGTGGCGATGTCGTGTAAAATAACTGTACGTACGCTCTCACTATTTTTGCACACCTAAGTTCACAAGCATCGTCAAGAATGCAACAGGTTACTGTCACTACTTTCAAACCACAGACTGATGCACCAGTTTCTCAAACACAACCTCAAACACCCCGCTAGTTTTACGCTGTCCTTTTTACTATTTAAAAAAAATCTGGAAAAAATCAATGACGTTGTATTACTTAGATATACACATTTTCTATATTAGCAATCACAAACTTGGGACCTGCTCCGAGATCTCCAAAGATTATCGAAAGGGCTGCTGCATCACCAGGACGATTCTGTGAGGACGTGCTTGCTGATCCGTGGTGGCGGACTATCACGAAAATGACGCACGGATTTTTGGGGTTTTTTTGCTCGTCCGTTTTCGTTTAACACGTGGCGGAAGACGAGAATCCCTCTTCCAGCGCGGCCCCGAGACGCCCGAAGCTGGGACACCCACGCTCCAGACGAAGCCCAGCACCCACAGCGCCCCCTGGTGGGGAGACTGTTGTGCCACCGCCGCCCCGCCCACGCCCCCACGTGCGTCCGTTCCTTTCCCACCACCCAGCAATCTCACGCTCCAAAAAAACATTATTTTATTTATTTATTTTTTGCTCCTCGCGCTTCGTGTTCAGAAAGCGGGATTGCTCCCTGCGCTCGGTTGAAGGAGGCGCCGCCTCAAGAGCTTTCTGCGTGGGAGTTAGGAGACCAAAAGCCGTGACAATGCACGTGGCTGTCCTTTTTTGTATCGCAATTTTACCTTTGTGGGGAATTTTCCATTTCTCCGTGCACACCTGGCACCTGGGAGACCTCAGGTAAGTTCATCCCAATAGGTTACTTAAAAATCAGACCTGCGCCCTGGCCGGCGCAGCACCGTGGGTTGCAGCAGCAGCCCGGGCACCTCGAGGTTCTGCAAGATCCATTCCTGGCCAGGGCACATGCCTAGGACGTGGGCTCTGTCCCTGGTCGGGGCGCAGACAGGAGGCAAGTGATCGATGTTCTGTTTTCTCTCTCTCTTTCTCTCCCCCCATCTCCCTTTCTCTCTTAAAAAAAAATCAATAAGCACCCTCGGGTGAGGATTAAAAACAATCGGATTCAATGCCGAGTCTGCACACGTGTCATTGATCATCGCTGGACACGTGGAGAGAACCGCGGAGGCATCGGGCGGGGCCCTCCCGCCACCAGTGTGCAGGTGGCGCCTCCGCACGCCTCGGCCGCCTCCCTCTCCGGCCTCCCTCTGGTGGTTGGCTTCCTATGCGCCGGGTGGGTGTGAACAGCCCTTCCAGGCTGCGGGCAGGCAGGGAAAAGCAGGAGAAAGAGAAGAAGGGAGCCAAGTTCACTTGCAGGAAAACCCAGTGGATGGGTGTCCACACCGCCCAGCGTACTGGCTGCCCTCAGAAGGGACGTAAGCGGAGGGCCTCACCCGGACCAAGAGTGGACGGCTGTGGCCGCCAGATTCCTGCCCCCTCGGCCAGCTGGCGTCCTGCTGCGTTCCCCACACCCTGGTGTGGCCTGGAGATGGGCCCACAGTTCCATCTCTCTCTCTCTCTCTCTCATACACACACACACACACACACACACACACACACACACACACACACACAGAATCTCCAGGAACTAACAGGAGAACAGACGTGACCCGGAGTTTCTCTGACCGTCTCAGGGACAACCTTGAGAGACGGCACCCAGGCCAGAAGGAGGCCGCCACAGTGAGAGCTGCTGCTGCCACCCGCCCATGTGCTCCCTAACGGACACGCGTTGGATCGACAAGGGCGTGTGCGCGTACTGCCGTGTCCACGTTGCCACGACCCGTGTGAGCTTTGCGCACAGCTCGGCTGTCCATAAAACGCAGCTGTCAACTGAGTGTGTGCACACGCTTACAATCGCTCACAAAACATCCGGGGAAAAGCCCAAGGAACGGCCAAGCGGGGTCACGCTGGGAAGTGGGATTAAGAGGGAGAAGCAGACCTGTACTTCCCCCCCGCACCCCTCAGCACCCTGCACACGGTGAGATGCTTCAGCAAATGAACAGCATGCTGTGTAATGACGCCACACACACACCCCAGAGGAGGGCCGGGTGCGCACAAGACTCTCCTCCGGGAGAGATGCTTCATCTCCTCCTGCACCTTTTCTCCCTCCCTCGGCTCTGAGGCCTCCCTGGGCAACACGGATCGGGCTGCCTCTGGTATGTGCCCGACTGGAGACCAAACCCCATAACCCAGCAGGCGCCCTGACTGGGAACTGAACCGGCGACCCTGTGCTGTGTGAGGGGAGGCACCCCACCTCTCTGAGCCGCATCGGTCACGGCCCGTCTCCGCAATGTTGGGTCACTGTGGCTGCCGTGAAATGCCACCAGACACGCTCTTGCGCCACGGCGGGTGCCCTGGGCTGGCTTCTCCGACCGGAGTGCACTCCCGGGCACCCGGCCCTGCACGCCACCTTCCCTGGCCACCCTGCTCCATCCCGGGCCCAGCACACCGACCTCACCCTGCAGTCTGGACATGTGACACTGCCCGTGACACTCCCGGACAGCTAGCCGTGAACACCTCCCAGCGGCAGCTCTGACGCCCCCCGACCACCGGGAAAGAGTGCCCGTGGGCCCGCCCGTCCACGGTCACAGAGAACCACTCTCCTTCCACAGGCTTCGGCGGTGAAGGGACCCCCCACCCTGCCTCTCCTGGGAGGGGCCTCACCGCCCGCCACGGGACAAGGCAAACTCGGATTCACTAAGACTTAAGTGGACGCACGTGGGCGTAGCAGCGCTATCCACAGCAGAAGATGGACACGAGCCCTGGGTCCACCATGCACGAGCAGACACACCAAGGGTGCCCATGCGCAGAGTGGGAAATGAATGAGGCTACACAGGAAAGCAGTGCCACACCGACACCTGCTCCGACCCCAAGGGCACCCTGCGGCGTGACGTAAGCCGCCACGCCCGGACAAAGGCTGTGGGGTCCCACTCCTAGGAGGCTCCCAGCAGCAGTCAGCTTCACGGGGAGCGGAAGTCGACAACACAGGGCCAGGGGCTGGGGGAGGGCGACAGTCAGCTTGGCAAGATCAGAAAGCCGCGGTGGTGGCCGGTGCCCCGGGGGGACAACGCTGCTCATGCCCTCGCAGCCACAGAACCCCGTGCTGAACCACGGTCCACGCGGGTACTTTCACGTTGCACATGCGTGAGCACCCCGAGACAGCAGATTGACTTAAGATTCCGCTCTTCTGTGCCGCCCTGGATGGCGCCGATTTCCACGTCTGCCGCTCGCCCCCACAGGCAGTCCATCGGACGGCGCATCCCCCTGACCAGCGCAGGGAGTGGGCCGGGGCAACTGAAAAGGGACATGGCCTGTACGTATTTCACTGGCCTGCCTGTTTGTTTGTGCGCTGGTTCGTCCGTTCATTCATTCCTCAGAAATCAGGACGGACCGCAACACGTGAACATTCACCCATATACAACGTGCCCACTGCTGTCTCGAGACTTGGCTCCTGGGGGCACCCATCCCGGAATGTGCCCCTCTGCTCATCCCCCCCCCACCCCGCCCCGCCGCTTCACACAGCCCTGAGACCTCTGCGGGGTGTCCACTGTCCGCTTCTCCACCATGCTCTTGTCTTGTCCAACTCACTCTATTCTTTTCCCAGTAACACCATAGAGACGCAGATAATACAACTTCAGAGGCAGGCATATGTATATATCTCCAAACAAATAGTATAAAGCAACTGCGTTCGACAAAGAGACTTTCTCTCTCCCTCTTGCTCTCCCCGCCCTACTCAACCCCCTCTCCCCCCTTTCCTCCCCTCCCTCTCCATCTCTCGTGGGGCTGCAGCTGCACTCATCAGTATTACTTCTTCGCCAGGAAACAGAACGGGAAGGAGAAATCAGGCAAGAAAGCGCCCGTGCCCAATCTCATCCAGAACCTCCGGAGCCTTCCCCCCGCTCAGCCAAAATGGCAGAAAAGTCCGTCTAAGAGCTCTCTCCCCTCCCACACTGTTACAGCTCGTTTTCACCCCAGATCTCTCTCTGGGGTGAACACTCCCCCCTCTGCGCAAACGAGCAAAACCGCGGCGAGCAGCGTGCACGCCGGAAGATGTGGCCGATGTGAGGCTGCCCACGCTGGCCCAGTCGGGGTCGCCTGCTGCGTCACCCTTGAAACACGCACACGTTTCCGCTGCAGACAATTTCCCCCCGCTGCCCGTGCAGAGAACGTCTTTTTCAAAAAGCACAATGTTACAATGTACATCTCGGCAAAAACGCCTCCTCATTAAGCAATCATGTAGCATGCGGATACTGGCAGCTGGCTCAGCGGGCTCCCCCTGCATGGTGAGCTGTTTCAAATGTTCTAGTTACATTTACACCGGTATTTCTGAGAAATTGGTCCAAACACCTATGCCCGCTGGAGCCAAATAAACAAATAAGAGCATACGTGCATTTCGACAATTAGGGATAATGTTGAAAATATTCAAAGCACTCAGTATCTGATCTCAAGTCTCCCTAGGCACACTGATAGCTACACTTAGGACAGGAACAGAGGTGTGTGCGAGTGAGGTGTGGGTTTCCGTGCAAGGAGAGAGGAGGAAAATCTCTCACAACTGGTGGCAATCAAGGAACCCAGCGAATCCCAGGCCCGCCCTGGCCGGTGTGGCTCAGTTGGCTGGGCACCGCAGCACAGAGTGGACGGTCCCGGGTTCCGATCCCTGTCAGGGCACTCGCCTGGGTTGTGGGTTCGGTCCCCTCTCAGAGCACACTCAAGAGAAAACCAGCCAGTGTTTCTTTTCCTCTCTGCCTTCCCCTCTCTTTTAGAAAAAAAAAAAAATCCCAGACCTGCCTGTCATGGACACCCTCCGCTCCACATCCGGGACCATGCCCCGCTGCAAGGCACCACAGCTCTGGAATATTCCATCAAGTGCCCACAGTCAGCCCCCTTGTCGACTTCCCACAGGGTGTTCTCCACGGAGCAGCCAGAGCCCAGCTCCAGGTGTACAGCTGACCATCCCGTCCACCGAGGCTGCCCAAGACTCTCAGGAGATGAGCTGCCTTCTTAACGGCGCTCCGAGACGGGGACTCCACCAAGCCCCCTCTCCCCGTCTGCTCCTCGGTGCTGCACTTGGCACCGGGAGACACGCTGCTCCTGGGCCAGGCACCCCCTGCCCCCCCTCCAACGCCCAGGTCTCCTGTGGCGTGTGTGTCCTTGTGCTCAGTGACGGCCCCACCACAGGCTCCCGTCTCGGGGCCGCCCGCCTCTCCCCAGGAAACGCATCCCCGCTGAAACACAGTCCTCTCCTTGGGCACCTATAGCTGACCTCGCCGCTTGCGCCCTGCTCGCCATGGCAACACCAGCCTCCTCCATGTCGTTCCCAGCACCCAGGGCTGCACAGGGCAGGCGGCACTGAGCAAATATTTGCCAGGCGAACCAGCTCCGTGGGGAGAGAAGCCACCGGCTAACCGAGGCTTTTCCATGGATGGGGTTTTCGTGGAAGGTCACTGAGGAAGGAAGGGGGGACAGGGTCCCCACCTGCGACGGAGGCCAGACGCTCCATGTGCGCACTGCAACGTCTGTCTCCTCACATGGCTGGAAAGTGCGGGCAGACCGAAGTTCACGGGGAGGCAGGGTCGGTGAACCTGGCTGGGGCTGGGGCTGGGGCTGGGCGCGGTGAGAGGGCAGAGACCAACAGCTTCACACTCACTGAGCTGTCACTCAGAATTCCCCTGGAGACGTAGGCAACACACCTGTGGAATGAGCAGGGGCCGAGGGGGTGGGAAGAGCCTGGGGGTGGGAAGAGCCTGGGGTCCCACAGTCGCCAGTTCACAGGCCTGTGGGCTGAGGGATGGCAAAAGGCTGCAGAGCCTGCTTTTGTAAGACGTTCCACCAGCAGCAGCAGAACGCACTGAGATCAGTGAGCTGACCGACCACGCACAGGGTCCCATCAATTAGGGGCAAGGCTTTGCCTCTGTTCTCCGTGCCAGACTAGAGGCAGGCGTCTGCAACCCAGAGGGGAGAGCAAGCATGTCTCACTCCCCAAAACCTACAGTTCTTCCTAAATCCCCGCCATGTGAACCCTTGCTGAGCCCACTGAGGGGAGCCCACGTTGGGCACCTGCTCAGGACGCCTCGCTCACAGACGGACACTTTGGTCTTTTCCTTCCCCGAGGCGCCAGTCGGATGCGCCGGTGGGGGTCTTGGTGAGAGTGCTCGGCAGAGCTGGGGGTGGACACAGAGAGCTGGATGGACAAGGTGGGGGAGTCCTCTCCCCCTCCCGGAGCCCAGCCCCTGAAATGGGGGAGGAACTCATGCTCGAGGGTCACAGAGCTGCCAGGGTGGACGAGTGTCCCAGGCACGAGTGGTGGGGGCTTGGTCCCCCGCCACTGTCATCACGGAAGGATTGAAAATAGACGTGGATAGACTACAGGGAGCCCCGCTTTGTGTCCAGGGGGCTGTGAGAACCTGGGCTGTTCTATGCCCTCACCTGCCTCAGCCACGTCCCCTGGGGCCACATCCGGCCCCACCAGGCCACGGCATGTGCAGACTCTGCTGGCAGACCATGCTGCTCAGGTGGGCAACATTACCTCACCCTGCCTTCTCATGAGAAACCCAACTGACAAGTTTTAATACCCTGCAGACTAAATGAGGGCGACTCAGTAGCACTTGCAACCAGGGAGGGGGAAGCAGGAGGAAGGGCCGTTGCCCCTGGCAACCAGGCTCCCCACCCAATCACACACCCCATCACCCCAGGGAGTCTCAAAGCCCAGGGGGGTCTCCTGCATCCTCGGGAGCCGTCTCTGGGTCAGAATTCCCTGTCTCCTGAGGGAGCCAAGGCCACCACATTTGGCCCTTCCTTGTAAATCTTTCCAGAAGAATCCTCTCCCTTTCCGCTTCCAAGAATTCTACCTGCCTTCCTGCCTTTGCACCTGTGAGAACAGATGTCCCTCCTTGTCCTCTTCCAAGGCAAAATTCTCCTCCAAGAACCTGCCCCCAGTCCTGGGTCTGACCTCTGGAAACTCTCCCTCCCCTCCTGTTGTTTTCACTGGACCACCAAGCCGTCCGTCCTCGCTACAAAGGCCTTCAGCCACCCAAACTTCCCTGCCCCCAGCCGCCTGCCTCGTGCCCGACCCTCAGAGCTGGACCGTCCACGCAGGATCCCACAGCATGACCCCACCCTCGACCCTCCCCAGACATCCCGTGTCCTCGCCAACACCAAACGTGGATTCTCTAGCTGTCCGCTGCTCTGACAACCCCAGCTCGGGGTCCCCTCCCCCCTCTTCTGACTGCCTGGGCTCCTGTGGACACACCCTTCGTGCCTCACAGGCTGGGAGGCCTCCTCTTGCCCCTCCTTTTCTTCCCCCTCCTCCATCTATAAGTCTCGCCCCCGAGCCCGGGATCAGCCCTCAGCCAGCGACATCAAATTCCATCTCCACAGACAGGAAACTCATTGCTGCCATCGCAATGCCCACCGAAACCACGGCTGCTCCCGGAGTGCAAGATTTTTCTTCCTACTTATCCTAGAGCAGAAGGCTCTCGATAAATCCCTCACAAATCCAGCCCACTTTACACAAAGCTCGCTCTGAAGGCGTGATTTGTCTTGTATAAAGGTGGTCTGTAGTTACACTCCACTTTGTGGCTACACACCGGGAAGGCGTGGGGAGAGAATACTGACGGAAGCGAAAAATGAAAGCCAGGAACGGATGAAATAAAACGACAGGCACGGCCCCACCCACCCACTCCAAGGCCTCGGCGCCCACGGACGCTCCTAAGTCCCTGAGAGCTTGCACACCCACCAAGACATCCCCCGCCCAGGAGACCCACGGGCCGTGCGCCTGTCTCCCCGTGAGGCATTTTCAGAGCGGGTCCGGGTGGGACAGGAGAGACCCAGGGTTCTCCACGTGTGCTGGCAGCTTTGGAAGTGGGGTCGCGTGAAAAATGACCAGCTGCTTTTCAATGCCCGCTCCCCTTGGCCCCTCCCCCTCCTCCCAGCCCCTGCTCCCCACCTCACCCTCCAAGCGGGGGGCGGTGGGCACCTCCAGCAGCTTTCCACCAAGCTTTCAGAAGTCACGGAAACAGCAAGGAGGAGGGCACCCGCCCCAAGCAAGGCCCACAGGTAGAGTAATGCTTTGCCGTAGGACCACAGACATCAAAACAGACCGAGTTCCAAGGAGAGATCTGGAAATCAAAGCAGACTCCAAATGGCTGGAGATACGGGACGCTGGCCCAGAAGAGCCTCTCAAAGCCCGCCATCGGGGCTGGAGTGCGAATCAGTCATGACAGATTCACAAGAAGGTCACCCTCATGTGCCCACCGTACACTGCAGCATGGGGCATGTGTATCCTAACGCTGTTTCTGGGGGGTGGGGAGGGCCTGGAGTTTTCCCTGTGTATCGGGGGGCCACGGACTGCAACCCAGAGACACGTCCCCCGCACGCCTCACCCCCACCCGCGCTTCAGCAGAAGCCACCGTTATAAATAGCAGCTGCACCGGCAGATGCAGGTCATGACCGCCGGCAGGTTCCGTAGGCATTCCACAGAAGGCGCCGGAACGCAGATAAGCTCCCAGGGACAACAGGAGGAGGGCCGGCTGCAGCAGTCCCCCTCGGCCGCCAGGGGCTCGAGGTGGGCCTCGCCCTGCAGGTCTGCTCAGACCTGTCTCATCATCCCCTACCTTCCGTGGTGGGGCCGGGGCGTCTGCAGGCCCAGTGGCGCTGTGAGCCCACAGTTCCCTGTGAAGAGCGGAGCTGTGGACTTTGCCCACCAGCACTTGCAGCCTCTGGGTGTCTGATGAGGGTTGGGGGGCGACGCAGGAAATGAAAGAACAAACAAAGCTCACTCGTGGGTCACCCCACCTCCTCCCCTTTCCTCCGGCCACACACGGGGGCGCCCCGTGCCCCCCCCATTGTATGCAGCCGCCCTGTTCTGCTCCGACAAAGCCAGCACCCACCCCTTCCAACACTGCGGCAGGAACCACCGATAAGCTTCCTCGGGCCACCTGCCTCGGGCCGGTCGGCATGTTAACTGGGACAAAGTTCACGTCAAAGAAAGAAATCTCTAATAGTGGAAAGCAAGTGAGAAGGTGACCGGGGGAACAGGGTGCAGCCCAAGAGGAGACAGGACAGAGAACGAAGCAGCGCAAGCCATGCCTGGCAGAGAGCTGTGTGCCTCGAAGCAGGCGGGGATGGGGCTCCTTTTCTGCCAAGAGCCGGAGAGGAAACAGTGTTGGCTTCCCGGGGCCACATTCTTCCTACGGAGCAAGATCGCACGGGTGGGCGTGGCCGTCCCAATAAATCCAGGCGGGCAGCGGCGTTTGAATCCCGTACCCTTTCCACGAGTCACAAAACAATCTTCTCTTTCTCGGCCGTTCAAAACCAGAAAACCGGTCTTGGCGTGCAGGTGGCAGCTCTGACCCACGGCGGGTTTGGGGACCAGGCACTGCCAGTTTCTCGGGGTTCCCGAGCACGTTCCCGAGGGCCCGGAGGAATCCTACGACTGAATAGTGCCACATGTTGGAGGGGCGTGGGGAGCTGGAGCGGGGGGCAGGTTTGCTGCCCAGCATTTTTCAGCACGGTGGTGCCCTGGTGGCTTTCCAGGCGGCCACCACTCAGTTCTCAGCCGCGCACCTGTGTTTCACGTCTAGGCTGCGGTCTCCCCACCTGCAAAGCAGGAAGGGCCTCTGCCATGGGTTCGAACGTCTTGTGCAGCCTCCAAAACTCTACACGAAGCACCTAGCACACCGCCCTGTGGACAGCAGACACCCCCAAAGGGCCACCATACTTAGGATTTTTACCCTTATCTCCCCTGGAGGCAAAGGTCATGTCCTACCTGTGCCCCCGGGGTTCAGGCGCGGTGTCAGTCTAGGGCTGTGACCCCGGGCAGTGAGAATGAGCCAGGGCCGTGTGAATGAGTCCACCGTGCAGACGGAAGGTCAACGGCAGGACAGGCCACTCGGGTTTCAGCGCAGGGAGTCACAAACAAGTCCCCTCCCCGCCTGCAGCTCAAACTCCAGCACACGAAGGGAGACAGGTTGGAGGGGGCAGCGGTTCAGTCTTTCCTACTGCTGTCAGCTTCCTTGCAACTATGCAGCATTAGCTGCCGGTAACAAACACGCTGTTACCACGTGCAGCCACAAAGTAGCAAAAGAGCCCTGGTTAGACAACTTTTTCTTTTTTTTACGTGCGAACTAACCCCTGCTGGTTTGTAACGAGCTGTGCCATTTCAGCGTGATCTTAGTTTATCTAAGCACCAGGCCCGAACCACGGACCCCCAGGGCACATCATCCATGCCCACCTGGGTGTCAGCAGTTTAAGAAAAAAAAAGAAAAGAAAAGAAACACTTCTTCAGCAGGCGTGTGCTCTTTATTTCGCTACGCTGACGGACGGGGAGAGGCTCCTGTTACTGAAAACAACGGACCTCTGACCACCGCCAAGCAGGACTCAGGGGCGAGGCGTGCAGACAGGTTAGCACGGAGCACGCGGGAGCGCTCTGCACGTCCCTCGCCCTCTGCCCAGGCGCCCTTGGTGACGCAAGCACCTCCGTCAGCTGCATCCAAGACATCACAGGTGACTGGAGGGAGGGACCTGATTTTCCCAATCCCGCCCCCAACTCTTGAGTGTCAGACGGAGGCTCTGACTCTGCCCTTTGCCACCCCCACCTTCATCTCTGTCTATGGTTGAAAGGCCGCCAGCGGGTGGCTGTGCCGCCCTTATTTCCCCTCCAGTAAGTGTTGCTCGGTCCCTCCAAACCCAGCTGGGTCCCCAGTGTCTCTCACTTTCTCCTTGTTTGTTTGTTTGGGGAGGAAGAGAAAAGGGAAGGTGTAAATGCACGCCCCCTTCCTCCAGTATCAGCGGCGTTTTCACGGCCCCCTGTGGAGGCCCTGCTCCTAATCCTGGCGGCCTGGTGATGACAGACAGGGACGCACAGTTTCTGGAACTGGTCGCTCTGAACTCTCTCTCTGCACACCGGAAGTGACCCCACGTCCGTGCACGAGAAAGAGCTGCGACCACAGGAGCATCACACGAGGCCTCGGGAGAGTAGCTTGAACGCGCCCCGTTCAGAACGGCTTCGTTGAGATAGAAATCGCACACCATACAACGGCCCCGCTGGAACATGCACCGGGACCACCCTCGGCACCTGAGCCTCTGAACATCATCCGCAGCCCCAGATGCAGACCCGTCCCCAAAGCACAGTCCAAGGCGACCACCTTTCCGCTTCCGCAGACCTGTCCCCCACACCCTGTGGACTGAGTCCCCAGGCCTCCCTGCGTGTCTCACAGGCCCCTGGCATCGAGGACAGGGAGCTCCAACTTCCAGTCTCACTGCACCTCACGGTGCAAGCCCGAAACTGAGCCCGGCTCCGCGTGGCCGTGTCCCCCTTCCCCCACGCCTCACTGCACGGGGCCAAGCCACCGGCAGACCAGCAGACCAACCAACGCTGCCGGCCTGCATTCCTGACCAGGGTCCAAACCCCGGGCAGGGACGCGACCACGTGGCCCTGGAGGTGGAGGAGGGGTGCACGGGGCAGCCAGCCCGCACTGTGCCAAGCTAAGTGCCTCGGTGCGCCATCGCCCTCAGGAACCATCCCTGGCAGACAGGCGGGGCAGAAAGGTTCGTATGGGACAGCAGGTTCCTGTCCCCTGTGAGAGGCGTCCGCTCGACCACTGTCCGAGCGGGAGACGTGGCAGGTGGCCCCAGTGGGGGCAGGCACAACACGGAACGCAGTGTGTGCTGCCATCCCCGAGGGGTGAAGTGGTGGCTTCAAGCACTCACACAACAAAGGATGAAGAGTGGGTGACTGACAGACAGACGTGCCCACGGCCAGAGGTTCCCGGTAGTGGGAAGTGTCTCCCCACCTCCCAGCTCTTCTCTCCATCAGCACGCACGCGGCGCTGGAAGGGGAAACGCTGGTCTTACTTCTGCACCGAAAACAAAGGAGCGTGCCCCGGGCCCTGCACGGCAGCACACGCCTCCACCTGTGAAGCGCTGGAAGCATTTCCTGCCTGCCCAGGTGCCGCCGTCACCTGCCTGCCACAGGCACCGCAGCTGCTGAGGACAAGGTGACCCTTCCGCCAACCTGTGTGCACCTCCCGCTCACCCGTCCCCTCCTGCTGAAGTCACGCTCCCTGCGCATTGTGAAGGAGAAGCGATCCCTTGCCCTTGTCTTTCAAACCACGGCCACCACAGTGAGTACGTGGAAACCCTGCAGAACGCCAGGGCTAAGGCCAAGTTCACTGCCTCGTGCCGTGCGAACCTGCGGCTGCTGCCTAGCGTCACGCACGGCGCCACCATCCCTCTCCGCACCATTTCTGACACGTCGGGGGTGCCCGTAATTAACCGCACGAAATCCCTTACAGGAAAAAGTGCATTCCATAAAATTTCCCAGACCTCACGCAGGTTCCTGCGGTTGCGGGGGAGGAGCCACGGCAAATGCAGGAGCCACATACGGGTCCTGTGAAGGATGGAGGCAGCGGACCCAGGCCAGCAGCACCCAGGAAGCACCTCTTCCCGTCAGGAGCAGGGGGAAAAAAGGCCTCCCACTGCATCCAGGTTTCCTGTCCTACAAATGCTAGCCACGAACCACCTGAACGGGCGATGGAGAAAACACCCTTCCCAAGAGCATCTACGAGAAGGCACGCCACGCTCTACGCTAGGAACTACAAACAAGGGCCATCGCCGTAAGTGGACCCCCACCCAGCCTGGGCTTCCCACAGCCCTGAATCGTGGCCCAGCCGCCTGGGCTGTCGATAACAGTCCGTAAGGAGGAAGCAGGTCTCCCATCAGCACCCAACAGTCCCAGGTGACACCGGGACCACCTTCAGTCGTTCCAATGCACAACTGCAAACATGAGGCACCAAGAAGTTGATCTCCTCAAAGACCAGATGTGGAAACACTTCCCAGACAGCATGAGCAAAAACAAGGGCTAAAGCGAGAAACTTCCTTTGTAACCCGAGCGACCCTAACAGCGAACCACCACCGGTAGTGAACACACTTGCCGTCCTGCCCCACGGCTGCAACCCAAATGCAAAAACCCACCGGGCGCCTCCAGCAGGAAGGAAGGAACTTTCCGAAAAGGCCCCGAAGCCCATGGAAATTCACAACCATGACCCGTGTTCCATAAAGAACCTTCAGCTACACATTTTCACAATGCCAAAAAAAATTAACTGTGTTTTTTTGTTTTGCCTTTTTTTTGGTTCAACAGCCTCTGAGTTGATTCTCCAAGGACTTTTATGGCGGGGGGGAATCCTCTACCTGTGGTGTCTGCCACCAGGGTGCCAGCCTGCCCGTCTCCCCAAGAGAACTCACTCAGACTGAGAGATGAAGCTAGCCATATCCCTGACCTCTGTTCAGGCGAAGCATCTGAACTCCCTTGTCCCACACGGCGCCCGTCGGCCTGCCGTTCTGCCGCACGCCGCTGGCGACATCATCAAGAAACGTGCTCAGGGCTCACGACACAACCCTGCCGGGTAGAACTGGCTAGAGAGCTGGCCCTTCCTGGCTCCTGCTTCTTCAAGGAAGCTGCCGTAGACATACTTACTCTAGAGAATTCCCTGCAAGGCAAGGAGAAGACCCCAGACGCAGCGTACCACCCACTGGATGGTGCCCCGTGCCATTTTTACCCCTGTGTTCCCCCACCAGTTCCAACGAGGGGCCGTGGACAGTCTTGAAAGCCAATCGAGCATGTTGTGCTGGAATGACCTGGGAGCACGTGGCCCACCCTCGGTTTTTCGGGAGAAATGGGGCCATCCTTTTATTGTCTCAGGGCCACTATCACATGCGTGCTTAGTGACTAACGCTCGGTAATTCTGCCCCCGTTCATGGCCTCTGTCCGGGAAAACCCTGGCCTGCATCCTCGACCCCAAAAGGTGATTGATTACTTGCAACAACGAGGGTCTAGTTGGATGTAACACAGTAAATCACAGATCTACCGACTCCTTCTACAGGTTCCAAGGACCCCCTCCCTCCAAACTAGGAGAACCAGCGTCTCTCCAAAAGCCCCCGTTCCCTGCTGTACCTGGCACACAGGTACAGGTGGCAGGCGAGGGCGGGCACCCTGCAAAGGCGTTGGAGCCGGCAGGCACATCCCGGAACCCTGACCACGGACAGCACACCCCACCGTCCAAGGGACCGGGGGACCTCCCATCCCGTCTTGCCGGTTCCCCCTTCCCGAAAACCCAGCAGAACACTCACATCTGGGCTGAGCAGAAAGAGTGCCCAGGGACGGTGCTGGTAAGGTGAGCCATGACACGAGCCTGTGGCAGTAGGCAGGCAAGGGACACTCGAACCTCCTCCATCACACCGTCGGAGTCAGGGGTCGTCCGCCCAGCCAATGGCCCAGCTGCTCCCGCTTGTCCTCAGAAGCACGTCTTCTGCCACCAGCCCCGCACTGCCGAGGGGCTTGTCCATCCCTCCCTCCTCCCCTTCACACAGGCCCTACTCCCAACCTAGGCGACCTCCCCCTCTCCCTGGGACAGGGGAACAGGGAGCCCCTTGTGCTGTGGGAGAGCCATCTGTACTCAGGACATCTGTTCACTGTGAACGATTCTTGTAAAAACACTTCATTTATTGATTTTTAGAGAGGGGGGAAGGCAGGGAGAGAAACATCAATCGGTTGCCTCTTGGGCGTGCCCCAACTGGGGACTGAACCTGCAACCCAGGCATGGGCCCTGACCAGGAATCGAACTGGCGACCTTTCGCTTTGCAGGACACCATCCAACCAACGGAGCCACTGTTGACTCAGAACGCCGACACAGGCCAGCAGAACAGGGTGAGAAGTTTGATGTCTTCCCCCGGGGCGTCCAGCTCCAGTCACTGGGCACGAGGGACGTTCCACACGCCTTCAGGGGGAACAGACCTGCAAACCGCGGGTCCCTTCCCCTCATGGGCCCTGGTTTTCTAACTGCCCGATTTCTACATCCTCAGGTCACTTTCACTCGCGACCAACACAGGGTTGGAAACGACCCTGCCGGTAGCATACCCCGCCTCTGCAATGGCCACACCTGGGCGCAGTGCAGGGCCGTGGTTCCTATCCCTCCCCGCCCTCTGAGCATGGGGCCTCCCGGAGGAGCCGACTGACGCCAAGCCCGCCCCCGCAGGTCGCCAGTTCACAGGCTTCTGCGTCCACCTGTTACTCCACGTGCATTTCTAGGTCGTCCGCTGCTCTGGTGTGGTGTCCAGACCGGCAGGGAGGTGCCGGGAGAGGCAGGGTGTTGGGAAAGAACCGCAGAGGAGAGACAGGTGGGTGCAGAGGTGGCGTGGGGGCGGCAGAACGGGGGAGGGGTTCAGAAAGAACAAACTTGCAGTTACCAGAGGAAGCAAGTCCCTGAGATCCAATCCGACGTAGAGCATGGAGACTACAGTTCCCAGCACTGTTGCACATGTGGGTGCTGCTGAGAGTACACCTTGAACATTCTCATCAAAAATAAACAAAACAAAACAAGTAGCAACCATGTGTGCTGGGCGATCATTTTGCAATGAATACATGTATCCAATCATTCTGTTCCACACGTGAAACCAATACGTTACGTGTCAATTACAGCTCAAAAGCTTTTTTTAGGTTTTATTTATTTAGTTTTAGAGGGGAAGGCAGGGAGGAAGAGAAACAGCAATGTGGGGTTGCCTCTTGTGCACCCCCTAGTGGAGACCTGGCCCACAACCCAGGCATGTGCCCTGACTGGGAATCGAACTTGCGACCTTTTGGGTCATAGGCCTGTGCTCAATCCACTGAACTACACCAGCCAGGGCTCTCAATGAAACGCTTTTTTTAAGGACACAACAAGCAAAGGGTGGAAAAGTCTTCTGTGAGCAGCCCCTCTGCCTGCATCCCACCAGCCAGAATCCCCGCAGGTGGATTCCGGAAGAACAAGAGCCGTGTGCTCACAACTACCGTACCCCAGAGAACCATTTCAATTAAACATGACTAAACTGGAAAAAGAACGCTTTTTATGACAAAATTATTTCCATCCCGGCAAGCAACTCCCAACAAACTCTAGGGACCAAGTAGGCGTGAGAACAGCGATTTTCAACCTTTCACCTCTCTCGGCAGACACGCGAGGAAAAGTCACTACGAAAGTCCTGCGGCAGACCAAAAAATTTATTGTTTGCCGATCTGACCAAAAAAAAAAAAAGTGTAATTGGGATCCATTCACACCAGACAGCTATGGTGGTGCCGGCTGTTGTCATTTTTCCACTTGGCAATCGCAGGGAACGGAGGTCGGTGCCCCTGACCGAACAGTCAGGTAGGGCACGTCTTTAAAACCCTTGTGGCACGCTGGTGAACAGTCGCTGTGTGAGATCAATGCTCCCCAGCTACGTTTTCAAAGGACAGTTATCTGTGGTCCGTGGAGGGGAGGGACAGCCGCATCTTGCAGCCACTGTTCTCTGGTCGTCCAGCCAGCAAGCAGTCCCCCCAATTGTTCTCACACCTCCGAAGTGCCAATCCCCCAGGTCAAGCACAGCGTGCCCAAGAGGAGGACTGAGCCGGGGGGGGGGGCTCTCTGCGGCACGGCGCCATTCTGCCACTTAGGTCAAAGTGTTCTTTTTGACACGTGGGCACCAAGCCCCAACCTGGCACGCACTGGCCCCGAAGACTGGAAGCATGATTCACAGCGAGGTGTGGAAGGCTGGTGGGTGACACGTTGGTAAATCAAATGACCCATCAGCACAGATGGCGGTGCACACCACTCGCAGCCGACGGACAACCCCCATAGGGGCATCTCGCAGCACGAACCACGAGGCGTGATCTTTGCTGTCAAGAACGCCGATCTTGGCTCTGGCTGGTGTAGCTCAGTGGACTGAGCACGGGCCTGTGAATCAAAGTGTCACAGGTTCGATTCCCAGTCAGGACACATGCCTGGATTGCCGGCCAGGTCCCCAGCAGGGGGTGCGTGTGAGCAGCAACCACACACTGATGTTTCTCTCCCTCTCTTTCTCCTTCCCTTCCCCTCTCTCTAAAAAATAAATAAATAAAATCTTTTAAAAAACAGCAACACCGATCTTGCTCGTGAGCAGAAAGAAATCACGCACTTGAAAGAAAGAGCTGGCAAAAGGCCACCTGGAACAGGAAAAAAAAAACCAACACTAAGCTCGTAATGGAAATCTAATAAAAAACACATTTTTCAACACCAAATAAATGGTCCATTTATGAGGCCGAGCAAGAGTAAAGCATGAATAAAAGCTTAAAGAATGAACACGGGACAAAGCCAATGACACAAAGCACAGACATCCCGGAGAGCGAGCCCAGACCGCAGCGCTGTCGCCCGTGTCTGCGGAGGCACCCGCGAGACCCTGTGCAGTGGGCACCCTTGTCTTTGGCCGCCTGCGTGTGTGTGCGTGGGAAGGAGCGCCAGGTCCCCTGCTCGGCTGGGGCCAGTCCCTCGAGATGTGGCCCCGCAACTTCCAAGTGTGTGAGAATCCTCTGGACCCAGCCGCGTGCCCAGCCAGACGCTTCCCTGTGGGGGGCTGCCCCGTGCACTCTACCATGCAGAGCAGCACCCCCAGTCTCCGCCCACTGCCTAACAGGAGCTCCCTCCCTCTCCGCTGGTTAGCTGGGACCGCCAAAGAGGCCTCCAGGCGTTGCCAAAGGTCCCCTGCCAAACACCACCCTCCCCCCGCACCCCAGCCCTAGGTGCGAAGCACCATTCTAAGACGGAACCGAAGCGGCCACACGTCCGACTAGCACCTGTGCCTCCAACACACACCTGCACGGCTCACGTTCCTGGATGCAACCGGTGAGTCCAGTCCCACACTCTGGGTCATCGCCCCTCCCAAACTCCTCTCTCCCGCTCTCCCTCCCTATAAAACAAATAAATGCTCCCTTTGTGGGACCTCCCTCCCCACCCCTCGCTGCCCAGTGGATGTAGAATCTGTTCCTTGCTTCAGTCCACGGCATGCTACTAGGGAGGGTGACCAGCAGGTTTTCACTGAGCCTGCATGGTTTAGTGTGGCTAATTCTCACACCAGATAAGAGAAGGCATGTCCCGGGAACCCGCCGGCCTCCGCATGAACACGGTTCAGCCCTAAACCCAGTCCGGACCCCAACGTGGCTTTCCTGATCCTGCGCAGCTGAGCCCTGGGGAGCCAGAGCGAACTAGTAAAAGCAAGAAATGCCTGCCTGTTTCTGTGAGCCTCTGAATCGCACCAACAGAGTAGCAGAGAGCTGACTGAAACACTCCAACAGTATGTCTGAGCCAAAACGCTCATGAACAAGTGGGTACGATTATGACTCTTGGGTGTCTGTGCCCACCCACCCTTGTCTACTCTTTCGTGACGCCACAAGCCCCCGTCCACTGATTCAGGCCCCATGAAGGAGGAGCACAGGGCACGTTCCAAGTCCCGGGCGTGGGGCGCACCCCACCTGCTGCCTGCCTGTGCCCCAGGGATGCTGCGTTCCCCACGCCTGACTCGGTCTCGGACACACTAAGCTCAGGGTCCCCAAGATACCCCTAAACTGACAGTGCTTGAGAGAGAAGAGAGAAACTGCATACACAATGGTGTTCTCCACACCTGCCCTGACAATCCCATGCTCTCCGAGACGGAAAACAGCTCCAGAAAGTGCTCGGGGTGCAGCAGACTCTGTGAGTGGCTGCACCCCTGGGAAAGGTGGACCCCAAATCCAGTGGTCCCAGAGCACCGAACCGTCCACGGAGTAAACAGGGACCATTCACTAAACACCCAAGGCCCGTGGGCCTCAGAGGAAGGAGCAAAAACTCAGACTCAAAGGAAATGTGTCTCTCCTTGTAGACAGTCATATATATAGCCCCCGGGATGGTGAAATGGGACCTTCCAGGGCAGAGAGACTGTAGTTAAGGCTCCATAAATGCAGAGGTGACCCTGTGTCATCTGGGGGTGGGTCTGCTGTCAGCCCAGGAGCCCTCGGAAGGGGGGGAATCTTTCCAGGCCGTGGCCACAGGGAGCTGCCACTTTGGAGGGATGGCTGGGGGGGATGCTACACTGTGCGGGCTTTGAAGATGGGAGATGGGACCACAAACCAAGGAGTGCAAGCCGCCTTGGAAGCTGGGGCAGAAACTGACTCACCACAACAAAGCAAAAACCCCCAAGGGAACGGGTTCTCCCCGAGAGCCTCGGGAAAAGAACGTGGCGGCCCGGCCAACACGGGGAGACCCGTTTGTGGCCTCTGCACCCGACGCCTGTGAGACAGTAAGTGGGAGGAGAGATCCCTCGGGCCCGTCTGGGGTCGTCCGTGGCAGCAGGGACAGGAGAACAACCGTCACTTACAAGACCAACCGAGAAAACGCCGTAACGCCAGCCTTCCCGGCGAGCCCTCTGGGAGAGGCTCAGATGTGTCAGAAAGCGGGGACCCGTGGGGAACAAGAGACACCAACACAGGCTTGTAAACCCAGGGAAGCAAACACCTCCAGGACCCGGCGATGGCGGAAGCCGGGGCTGCGGCGTCCGGTGGGAACCCAGGACCCCCAGGCTGGAAGGCACATCGCACGACCCCCTGGGGGAATCCAACCATCCCAGGCCTGGTCCCAGGAAAGGCTGTCTGAAAACCGCACCCAGAAACGCAGCAGGAGGCCGCAGGCGCAGCCACCACAGGTCCCAGCTGTCTCCTCTGCTCCTGTCTGGGGGAAGGCTGGAAAAACCCAAGATCGTGGTTACCCCTGAGTCCTGAGCACGAGGTGAACTGAACCCCTCAGTCACACATTGCTGCATTCGCCTTTTCCAGCTTCCGTGTCACTGGAGAGGGGCGGCCGGGTCCCGTTTCCTCGGCCCACCACAGCCTTCCGCCTCGACTCCACACGCCTGACCCCAAGCCCTGCCCCCTGACCCCCAGGTTCCACAGGAGGGCAGCCAGAGATGGCCCCGGGCGCTGCCGCCGCACAGAGCCTCAACGATGCCCCGAGGAAGACGCCAGACGCAAAGTCCACGGGCTGCCTGGCTCCATGGACACGAAACCTTCAGGGAAGACGAATCCAGAGAGACAGCCAGACAGCCAGACAGCCAGCATGGGGTGCTGCAGGGGCTGGGGACAGAAGGGTTGGCTTCTGGACTACAGGGTCTCTTTGGAGACGACACAATGTTCTAGAATGAGAGCATGCTCGCTCCCCGTTGCACAACCCTGTAAAAACACCAGGCAGGAAAGTTCTCAATGACACACTCCCGACGGGTGGGTTGCGTGCGGTGTGAATTATGTCTCCATAAAGCTGTCACGTTACAGACACGGCAGAGGAAGAGACAGGCGCGCCAGCCAACGATGCCGTCACCGCAGACCCGCAGACGTCTCCGCACCCCGAGGAGGCCAGGCTGCGGGGCGAGCTGGGTGCTGCCCAGCTGGGCCCGGCCTGCTGCCCTGAGTTGGGGTGCTGCAGCACACGCCCCGGGGTCAGGGGCACGGGCGGGGGTGGTGACCCAGGTAGTCCGATGGGGCACACTCTCAGGCAACCGTGAGTAGACCGGGGGTTCACGGCCAAGTGCAGCACGACACTTTGGCAAAAGAACAGCTGGCAGTCCAGTTTCAGTCCACAGTCAAAGTAGCATAGCTTTCCCCCCAAACCAAACTCACAATAATTATGACAATAATCATAACGAACACGCCACCCACAGCAGCAACCGTCTATGGGGTAACTTGTGGCTGCCCCAGCGCAGGGGACAGGCTAGACCAGCGGCCCCAGGAAACGCAGCGTTCCGGGCCCCATGCTGGCTCCCGGGGGCAGGACCCAGCAGCCTGCAGCTCCAACAAGCTCCCCCAGGGTTCTGCACACGACAAGGTTTGGGAACCGCAGCCCCGGCCACAGAACCATCCCTCACGGTGGGATGCAGGACGGCCCCACGGCGGAGGCAACCCATGGGCCCAACACGCGCCCCGGCAGACCTTGGAGCAGTCCCACCCAGGGACACAGACGGACAGAGCAGAGGCACACACCACCCCTCGGGCACAGCCGCAAACCGTCACGGGCAACGGAAGCAGCCAGGCAGACAATGCGTAACAGCGTGTGGCTTCCCAGGCCAAATGCTGGAAAACAGCGGTCCCCCGGTCTCGCCACAGCGAGGGACTAGGCCTTGGCCGCAGGGAGTGTGCAGGGAGGCAGAGAGACCGCAGAAAGGCACGAGTGAGTTTCTCGAGAGTGGAAACAGTTGGCTTCCTGGTAGGTGTGTTTAGGAGATCAGCAGCACAGTCCAGGGAACAAGTGAGAGACGACAGATTAAACAGCACACTACACCACAGCCCTGGCTGGTGTGGCTCAGTGGACTGAGCGAGGGCTGTGAACCAAAGGGTCGCCGGTTCGACTCCCAGTCAGGGCACGTGCCTGGGTTGCGGGCCAGGTCCCCAGTAGGGGGCGTGCAAGAGGCAGCCACACATTGATGTTTCTCTCCCTCTCTTTTCCCTCCCTTCCCCTCTCTAAAAATAAATAAAATCTTTTTTAAAAAAGTCTCTTAATAAACAAAGTAGGTGATTTTCAAGCTATGTAACTTATTCCTCAATAAAGATTTAGAAAATCCACTTGCTTTTAGTTTGGACGCCAGGTTCTGTTGTTCAGTGATACGTAAGCGGCAGCCGACAGCAGCACTCCAAAAGCCAAGCAAACATCCGTGCCGGGTGCCCACGAACCCGAGGGACACACAGCTCGGAGAGGCCCGACCCAAGCCGACCAGGCGTGCCCCCCAACCCCAGGAGCCACGGAGGAGTCTGCGGCGTCTCCCCCGCAATCCTACAAGCAGCCGAGAGCACCAAGCGTTCCACACAGAAAGCAATCCCACTCCGGCGAACATCTGGGCCGTGAGAAAGCCATACAGAGAAATCCATTCGCTGTCCAAATATAAAGCGGTCCCGTGGAAAAGCAAACACGACAGGAAACTAGAGGAGGCTGAACATTTACTTGCAGACGGGGAACTCTGTGAGGAACCGTGCCCAGACTTCCCTTAAAGCCGGCGGAGCCACGTGGGAAAAGGGGACCCTAGCTCCCCCGTCTGCAATGGCAGACAGGCAATAAATAGTACCGCGTGGGTCTCACAGATAACGTACATCCGGAGAAAATTGAAATCCCCCCAAGACGGTTTATTCCGTGCCCCATTTGAGCGCTACACGTGAACCAGGGAATAATGAAAACATCCAGTCTCTTTCCTGAAAAAACGCGTCCAGGACGGTGAAAAAAAATTGACGAAATGCAGCGAGGAACATGAGCTGCACTGAGTGAGATAAATAGGAAATATTTCCATGAGCTAATCTTATTCTATATTTAGTCTGAGTCGACTCCGGTAATTAACCGGGGTTATATCGTGTTGCCAGCTTCACACTTCCAATTACGAAGCTTCGCATACCGTTATTTGAACGGCCATTGGTTTTTTATTTGTGTGGGGAGGGGAAAAAAATGGAGATAGCTCATTTTAAGAACGCAATCTTTCCAACCAGAAGGCACTGCCTTCCCTGATGTAAATTATGATGACGGTGCTCTGGCAATGCTGTAAACGGTCTGTGTGTCCCTTCTCTCTGGAAGCTGAGGGTGGTCACGCACGGATGACCCCGCCGGCTCCGCTGTCCCTGTTTCATCCTGCTGGGCCCTCCCCGCCCCCGCTGCGTGCAGCCAGGCCAAGCTCCCAGCAGCTCCACGCACATCGCTGCACTTTGTGCGTATCCGACGGGCACGTGGGAGGCCAAAACGGCTTTTGCGAGGGCTCCCGAGAACAGTCTCCATTTGGGTCCGTTCTCGGACGCACAGCTCTGCCACCTCACCCAGGGCCCATCCGCCGGCCAGTCCGTCCACGGGCATGATCAGGGCTGTGACACGCAGGCTTCCGGTGCGGGCGGGCAGTGGCTCACGGGTGTCTGGCTGACCCGCCGGGAATGTGAAGCCGTGAGACCCGGGCCAGGCTCCGGCACCGAGGCCAAATATTGCATGGAACTTCCCTTTCCTCTCCTGGGGCAGGGCTGGGGCAGGGCTGGGGCAGGGCTGGGGCAGGTCAGCACCTTCCCAAAGGCACTCCGCGCAAGTCAATGTGGTCCTGGAGCCCCCTGGTCTCTGGAGAGTGGACACACGTGCAGGACAGAATGACCAACAAGTCTGACACTCTGCCCTGCCCAGGGGGGCTCCGCTGCTTGGAGCCAAAAAAACAAAGAAAAAGTTCAGGTTCAATCCCTGGTCAGGGTGCATACAGGAGGCAACCGATCAATATTTCTCCCTCACATCGTTTTCCTTTTCTCTCTCTCAAATGAATAAACATATCCTCACGTTAGGATTAAAAAAAAACAAAAAAACCTTTGACTTCCTACTTCTGCTCTCTCCCCACAGAAGTGCCTTCTCAATATCACCCTAAAGAGAAGCAATTTACTTTCAATCAGGAGAGAAATATTCCCGTTTACCCGAGGACACCCAGCGAGCGTCCAGGGAGATCGCGACCAGCATCAGTGACACCTGACACTGGGGGTCTGGAGCTCCTTAGAAACGTACCACTGATACCTTCCTTCTGCCTACAAGGTTACCCTGCAAATTCTAGGGTCACAAAGGGAACAACAGGGGCGGACACCCAGAGGGATACGCAAAACCCAAAGGCAAGAACGTATCAACCGCCGCCGAGTGAAACAAGTGAACAAGTGAAAGGAACAAGCAGTGAAGGCGGGTGAGGACAACAGGGCGTTCGTTCGTTCGGAGTCCCACGGAGTCCTAGAGCCCTCGCTGTCACGCCCACAGCCCGCAGCCTGGCCCTAGTCACGAAGATGATCATCACTGCACGCAGCTACTGTGACACCAGGAAGAGAGGATCAACCCAAGTGACAGCTTTCCCTCTTCTTCAAAGCCCCTTCGGTGGAACGCTGGAGGAAAAAATAAATCGGTGACGACCACGGTGAATGGAACCGGTCTCTGCTAAAAAGGTGTCCAATCAACCGGCAGACGGAAGGCCGCCGAAGGCTTGTGTCACAACCACGCTCTCTCACCTCACAGTCTTTTCAAGATGCCATCGCTTCTTGCACAAAAAACTGGGTTTTGAGAGGCCCAAGGGCACGTGTATCCACGGAGGCGGCTGATTTATGCACAGAATGGGGTGATGGTGAAGACCCCGCAGGCACGAAATGCTTGGAAAGTGCAGCCCTGGGTTGCAGAGCTTCCTCACGCCCCTGCAGCTCAGCCAGCGTCCTCAGGCTCCCACCTCACAGGTCTGAGTCACTCGGCACACGCATGGACACACATGGACATGGAGTGGCAGCGGAAGCAGGGGACAGGGAATCTTTCTGTGTCCCACTTACATTCTGGGACTTGAACATGACCCTGACCCCCCACCAGATCCCCACGATCCATGTTCTCTAACAGATCCATGGACCCCGAAGCCAGGTATTTTGCAAGTATGAGATAAAAACTGAGTGGACGCTGTGATAGTTTCTCCCTGTGCACCCGTGAACGCTGCTGAGTATCTGCCACAGACTCTGAGCTGCTTGGGTCTGAGGCCACTTTGGGGACTGAAGCCCGAGACCGGCTTTCCCGGCTTTTTTCACCGTGTATCCCGTGCACCCACGTTTTGGGCCCAAACTTTCAGGAACAAAAAAAAATCTTTCGTCTTAGTCTTTTAATTCAATTTGTATACCCAGCACCCCGCATATCCTTATTTCTCCCTCCAGAATTTGGGTGAAAAGAGCGTGCGTTATACACAGCAAGACGCGGGAATTCTCCCCCCGAGAAATGTACACAGCCGCTCTGCCACCCGTGGGCCTCTCCCCTGTGCTCGCCAGGTCTCCGGTCACTTCTGTCATGCAGTGGACACGTGACGTCACGCATCCTCACACCGCCAACCGCCGAGCTGGGAGCATCTCCAGCACCGCCCCTCTGGCTGGGCCCTCTGAGCTCTGCCCTTACCCGTGCCTGGAAATCGTAGGCACGGGCACAGAGTCTGCCGTGTGTCTCACAGACACGAACCTAACGTGGTCGTCCCTCACGACCAGAGTAGGACTTACACTGATTGGCGTCTCCTGGACCCCAGCAACTGCCAGCGACCGGCAGCCGTGGTTTTCAGGCTGGTGACTGCGGACCCTGAGTCCTGACCCGCCACGCTGGCACTAAAGTTGTGTGAGATTAAAACTCTCGGTAAGGGGCCCTGGCTGGCGTAACTCAGTGGATTGAGCGCAGGCTGCGAACCAAAGCATCGCAGGTTCGATTCCCAGTCAGGGCACATGCCTGGGTTGCAGGCCACGGCCCCCAGCAACCGCACATTGTTGTTTCTCTCTCCCTCTCTTTCTCCCTCCCTTCCCTCTCTAAAAATAAGTAAAATCTTAAAAAAAAAAAAACACAAAAAACGCTCGGTAAGGTTCTGTTGCAAGAACCACCTCAGGCAGGGACCCGTGTTTAATCTGTCCCTCCGAAGGCACCAAACGGTAGGGACCCCAATTCTACCCAGCTGCTTCTGTCAAATGCGACATAAAACTCTGCCACCACCTGCGACGGTGCCATGGCTCTCATCACACCTGTGCCACGGCAGGACGTCGGCGGCAGACCCCCTCCTCCAGCGTGCCCGACATTCTCGTCCTGCACAGGTGACGCCCGGAGGGGTCACAGCAGACCCGGTTCGCACCAGGAATCTCCCGCACGGTGGCTGTCCAGGAGCGGCCTGCCCAGGGCCCTCAGCTGTGCTGAATCTTCCTCCAGCTCTTCCGGTAACGTACATGGGCTGACCGCAGGAAGGACAGCATTGGCTGCTAGCGATTTCAGAAATAAATCGGCCTCCCGGGCGAGTAAGCTTCTTTTGGCCCCAAAGCAGAAAATATTGAGATACCACTTGCTTGCACAGACTGGAGGGCCTAGTGGTGCACGCTGATCCTATCAGAAGGGGACCGTGTCTGCCCCCCATGCTCCAGGTGATGCTGGGACCAGCCAGCCCTCAGTACACCTGAGGGCTTCTCCGTGTGCTGGGGAGCAGGGTGCTGACCAGGCTGGGGGGCAGGGTGGGTGCTGGGCCGCCCCTGCCTCTGTCCGCTGCCCAGGGCTGGTGGCAAGTGCTCCAGGACGGCAATGCTGCAGGCTAGGTAGGGGGAGCAAGCAAGAACGCTGGTGTGTTCTTTCTCAGCTTTCCAGCTACACCCGCCTCAGAGGACACGTGACAGGGCTCCAAGGCACAGGCTGTCTTCCAGAAGAAGCACCGTGGTCCAGGGCGGGCGGCTCAGTGGGTTAGAGTATTGTCCGAGACACACCAAGGTTGCGGGTTCAATCCCCAGTCGGAGCCCACACCAGACTCAACCAGCGAACGCACCAATCAGTGGAACAACAAATCGACGTGTCTCTGGCTATCCATCTCCCCTTTCCTCTCTCTCACTTTTAAAGACAGCAGCGGCAGCAGCACTGTGAACTGGGCCTTGGGTACCGTTTCTGATCATTTGACAAGGACTCGTGAGATCAGGAAGCTACAACACACACCAGAAGGAATCCCAGGCCCCCAACAGCCCACGTGTCTTACCAATTGTTTGCTGTTTTTTTAACACTAAAATATGCAATTAACTCACCCATGATAAGTTACATATTGTATTGCATATTTTATTTTTTTAATATTTTACTTATTTTTTTGAGACAGAAGACGGGAAGAGGAGGAGAAATAGAGAGAGAAACATCACTGTGTGGTTGCCTCTCATGCGCCCCCTACTGGGAACCTGGCCCGCAACCCAGGCCTGTGCCCTGACTGGGAATCGAACCAGTGACCCTTTAGTTTGCAGGCCAGCACTCAATCCACTGAGCCACACCAGCCAGGGCTGTATCGCATTTCTTAATCACAAGTAATTCACTAGCCAAAGCAGGAAACAGGAAGACCTGCTGGTGTACCTACACTTTAAGTCTCGGGAAAACGCCAGAAGCTTTCACCATTTAAGCAGTACCTACCCCTTTTCTAACTGAAACCCTCGCACTCGAGAGGCGGGGGCAGCCTCGAGCTCAGCTCACTGACCCTTCCGGGGCATGCTTGAGAACACGCATAGGTCAAAGGCGTCGTACAAACAGGCAGCACCCTCCACCCCGCCCCTGCCGCGAGCCAAACTGCCGGGCCACAGATTCTTCCAGAAAACATGCCACTCCTTAGGAGATCGTGGAAAGCAGACATGGAGGCCCACTGCGGAATGCAGGCCCACAGCCCAGAAGACGCCCAGGCTCCAGAATCCGCTTCGAGCCCACAGCACACTAATGTGAACACAACTTGGTTTCTCAGTTCGTTTGATATGCAAAGCATCGCCCAGGTGTGAGTCTAACCTACTACCCACCGATACATTTCATGTGTTAAATGTCTTGAAAGGTTCGGGAAACACTCCCTGAAAGGGCGTCGAAACACAGCCCACGTCGGCTACGCTGGCAGCGAGAGCAGAGCAGCCGGGCGAAGGAGACAGAAGAACCGCTGGCAGCCCCCGCCAGGCGGCCGACGTCTGTCTGTCCACCTCGGCTTCTCGCAAACATGAACAAGGCACGTGTTCAGCTTTCTCTTGCTTGTCGCCACAGCCACAGTGCACACATGTGCCGAGGAAAGCCCCGTGGTGCCGGTGCGCCACAGCGGGACGCCCACGTGTGCGGGAAGGTTCTGGAAGAGCGGGGGACTCACCGCTGGGAGTTCCTCCTGAGCTCGGATGCGACCTCCAGGACAGGAGGGCAGAGGTGATGGGGTGCCGCAGGCCTCGAAGCTCATGACTGATCAGACAGTCATTTAGAAAATACAGTGGGAACGTGTGTGTGTGTGTGTGTGTGTGTGTGGATTTGCCTATCAACACATGCCAGCCCTGAAATGTAACTTTACAGGGGGAAAAAAGATACAAAGAGAAAAGCAGTGGGCTGCAGACCGTCCATCCTGACTACTAATGAAGACATGTTTCCACGCCCAGTGCCCGACCACACAGCAGAGGGAGGCTGCAAGCGTGCTGGGCTCCAAGCATGAGGCTGGGTAGAATCCCAGCCTCAGAAGTGAATCTCACTGCGTGTCTCTCTCTCTCGGTGAGGAAACTACCTGTAGAGAAGGTCTCGGACTCGCCCCACGCCGTAGCCAGTGCTCGGGCACCTGCTGCCAAGATGGTCACTGGACCACGCCCCTCCCCCCGGGAGCCAGAAGGTGCCAGCCAGGGCTACGCCCGGCACGGCTCCGGGGGCCTCCAGAACCTGGGGCCACAGGCAGACTCGGGCACCCCAGCTCCCAGCAGGGCCAGCCCTGCCAACCCTCGGTGCCCACTGCACCCACCTGTCACACACAGTGGCCGACTCACCCCGTCGTAGGAAGGCGTCCAGACTCCTGCAAACAGCAGAAACTCCCCTCGGCTGCCTGCACCCTGCCCCGCCCCCCCGCATGCTGGCGAGGCGACCCCAAATCCAGGGTAACCGCCACGTGGCTGGGGACAGAGAGGGACCCGTTTCACTGGGGGTTTCATCCCCTCATAAACCCCCAAGGCACCCAGAAGCTGACCCACAGGAAGAGGTCGGACGGCTGCAGCGGCACCGACAAAACCAGAAGGAAGGCGTCCAGAAACATGGGTTCACGGTGCATATATATATACACACACACACGCATTCTTTTCCTGCCTTGGGACCCGCCGGCCTTCCCCGAAAGAGGCCTGCAGAGTTCACCCTGCCATCAGGGGTGCTTGGTCCACTTGGACGCCACCTGCCCTTGGCCATTCTCTGAGGCAGGGCCTGTCCCATGCCTGGCAGCAGGTGCAGGAGCCTCGAAAAGGCCAGGAGCACCCCCTCCTCCACCCCCACCCTGCAACCACCAAAAACGTCTCAGGCCGTTGCCATATGCTCTTTAACAGCAGGAACCCAAATGGCCCCCTGGCATCCATCGCGGACGGCCAAACTCCAGAGTTCAACGTGGAGAGTACGGCTCCAATGCAGGCCCCTGTCCTCCGCCGCCCCCTTCTAACACACCCCTCCCTTGCAAGGCTTGCACTGGGCGCCGCACCTCCACCTGCTAAGAACCAACCAACCAACGCAAAGCAACTTGAACGCGAACAAACTGCCTTTCCCGCTGGAAGGCTACATTTGTTGCAAGCCAGTGTTTTCACGGCTGCCGGTGCCGGGTTCTGCATCAATACTGGATCGCAGCGATGGGGCCGCTGCCTCCCGGAACACCCCAGGGTCTTCAGTCACGGTCCCCGCTCTCCCAGTCCAGCACACTCTCCATGGCTGCCGCCCCCCCGGGGACTCCAAACTCTTTCTCACACTGGGCCCTCCCTGTCCAGTACAAACACGCGGACTCTGATCGTCCCTTCCCACACACAGCTCTTGGTTTTGGTCTCGGCCGCCGTGGCCAGTGCGCTGCCCTTGGCCCACCCCAGGGAAAGCATGCGAGGACGGGAAGGCCGAGGAGGGCAGGACCCGAGGGGCCAGTCCCAGTCGCTCTCCGCTCCCAGGCCAGGGACCTCCTTCCCACTAAAAATAGTTACAGGAAAAAAGTTTATCTAAAAAAAAAAGGGTTTACAAAATGACTGTAGTCTTGCTTCCTGATTGAAACTATTTTTAACATGTCTTTGGGGGTGAAATGTTCACTTCTTGGATGCAGTATCTTTTTTTTTTTTCCTTTCGTGGGGAAGAAGGGGTGACAGCAGGGCATGAGGACACCACAGCCGGGCCGGGTCACGCTCGCACGCAGGGCAGACACGGTTGGCGTCAGACGTGGGGTCCAGCCTGGCAGTGTCCTGGGGGGAACACCGCAGGAGGTTCCTGGGGAAGGGGGCAGCCCTAGGTTCCGGCTGGCTGTTCCCCAGCCCACGGGGAGCTAGCTGTGGCTGCGAATTCTTGATGCTCACTTGGGAACCTACGTGACACGGTCTCTCTGGGCCTGACCTCCCTCTGCAGAAATCCTCTCCTACTCTGGAACAGAATCTCCTGCAGCCCAGGGGTTTCCATCCTTCAGCCACAGGTCACCCATGCGCGGTCCTGAGGGGCAGCGAAAGGGGGCACAAATGCCACAGGAGCCATCCGTGGTCACCCCGTGGACAGACACGAAAGGGGGTCTTTCCCTCTTCCCCGTGGACAAAGACAATCTCTAACCTGTCGCCATAAAAACAAAAACTGCAAAGGTAATAAAAATAACACTGACTCAGGCACCCAGTAGACAGGAAACAGAGAGCGCTCAGCCATTAAAAACACACACACACACAAATTGTGACTCTTGGGAAGTCTCGCTTTGTTGGAAGGATGCCTCATCAGCATTTTTGTACAAAAGACTTGGGCGCCCAGTGACTGAAACTTAATACTTAGGACCTAAACTTCCAGGACGGAGGGGAGTCCCGGGGGGGCCACGGCAAGCAAGGTCTGAAATGCAGCAGCAGGAGCGGACTGAGCCTCTCAGCCCCCTGCACGGGCCTTGAGGACGGTGACCGCTCGCTGGGGCTCTGACCGTCCCAAGCCACACTCACCACCTTCTGCTCAGGCAGGCACCTGGGGACCGACTGCGCCATTTTCCAGGTGGGGGAAACCGAGGCACGAAGACACGAAAGGCCTTGCCCAGGGAGAAGTGGTCAGTGAGGGGCTCCAGCTGAGGGGTCTGGTTTTAGGATTCAAAATTACCGCAAAGCACCTCGCCCCCCACGACCACAGCTGTCCCTCCGGGTGAACAGTCCCTTCACTGAAATCGCTTTCCAGGGCGAGCCACTGGCTGAAACTCAGGGCTGTTCTTTTTTGTTTTTTCCTTTCAGGTCCACCTGGAAAGTGTTTCCATCTTTCATGACCTGCCCCTGCCCCCCTAAAAAACTGTTTTCTTTTTCTTTTTAATCATCACCTGAGAATATGTTTACCGATTTTTAGGGAGAGAGAGAGAGAACATAGACGGGAGAAAGAAACATGGACTGACTACCCACCACACACCGAGGAGCAGGGATCAAACCCGCAACCTTCTGGGCGTGCAGGACAACGCTCCAACCAATGGAGCCACCGGGCCAGGACTACACTGTATCCCTTCAGTAGTATCCCTGCAGTGTGGGCCAGGGCTACATTGTATCCCTTCCGTAAGGTATCCCTGCAGTGCTGGCAGAGTAGCACCTGCAGACGGCGGCCAGCTAGCCACATGCACCATGCAACACGGGAATGACAGCTACGACCATCGAGAGGACGAAATGGTTAGTGCTGCTGAGTCTTAACTAATCTGAATCTAAAGATGCACCCGTGTTCCGTGGCTATCACGTCGGGCAACACAGCTAGACAGGGAGACAATCGCTCGGCGGCGGTAGGCATTTCCCGGTTCTGTTCAGAGGTGTCTATACGTGCACGCAGATTTCAACGACGATGCCTGTGTATACTTTAAAGAGCTTTGGTCTCCAGGCGGGCAAATTCACACGAGGGCGTCGGGCAGGCAAGATAAGGCCTGGCTGAAGAGCTGGGCCCCAGGAACGACAAGATCCTCTGGTCACTACGGCCGCTGTGCAGGTACCAGCAGGTCAGTTAGCATCTTTCGGTGTTGGGCAGACTTGCCGCCGAGAGGAAACCACCATTGTTTCCCGCAGGGTGTCAGTGCCTCTAAACCCCTTGGGGTGCGGCGTTCCAGTGTCCGGGGGACAACTCCTCTACCACGCCCACAAGGGTGACAGCTAAAATGCACAGGCGCCTTTGCAGCTTTCCGAAACTTCCACGGGCACTCTCCTGGCGTCCTCGCAGCGCCCCAGTGGGGTACCTCACCTTCTGCCCGCTCCCCTTCCCTTTCCACGGACACAGAAACCAGCCTTCAGGAAGGGGCGGGACTTCAAGGTCAAAGTGGACGATGGAGCAGGTCCTGGATGTGCAGCCTCTTCCACTGGCTCAGGTCCAAGGAGGGAGGATGCAGGCTTCCTGGCGGGCCCAGAGTCACCTGGCAAAATGGACTTGGACTCTGGGGCCCCTACTGGCTACTCAGGGTGTGGGGTTCACCGAAACTCTCCCGACAGCCCTGGGGACTGACTGGGGATGGCATCACGCAGGTGACGAACAGCAGCTCCTGCAGGCGAAGTCCCACAGAGAGGGACCAGGCCCCCAAAGATGCCGCCCACAGGCACGTGTGACCCCTGCCCAAATGCCCGGACCTCCCGCAGGGATCAGGTTGGGGAGAGTTCGCAATCCACGTGTGAAATTTAAGTGGGCGTGCGGGTCACACCTGGATAAACGTCCATCGCCAGCCGGCCTCATTCCAGGCAGACACGGACGCCCTGCTCTTGGGGATGGGGGCCCCTTCCCGGGCCCCACCGGCTCCCGGCGTCCTGCGGGCCCGATAGAGTCCCTGGCTGTATTTGTTCACGAATACCTATCTACCCCTCCCTAGAAAACGTGAGGGACCACCTCACTGAGACACCGACATACGCCACCATGCCACCAATACGCCCCAAATCTCCCTTCCTGCCACATGTGGTGTGCGTTCACTTACCAGCTGCAATCCCCCCGAGGGGCCGTTTTTCATAAGTGGGTCACGGGATGAACTTCAAGTTCTTTCCTGATTAGCTTACCCAGCGAGGTGGTTTTCCACTAAAATCTGCAGCTCATTTGACACATTAACGTCTTTTAAAATAAAAAAAA
>PVIA01010511.1:0-51236 GCA_004024845.1 Tonatia bakeri
GTTTCTAAACTTTGCTTTTTGCCCTTTTAAATTACATACAATTGACAAACACTTGCATTTCTTCTTTGCATGGAAATGTTAAAATCAGTAAAAATAATGAATATAAACAAAAAAATAAAGTATAGCTATTGAAAGTGTCTGTTTGTATCAGGACAAAACTGATCTTCTACCTCACAATGACATTACCCCACAAAAAAAGTGTTAGCCCATAATTTAAACATGATTGACAGAATTCTTTTTAACCTTTGTAACTCCATATTAAATAAGTTTGTTATAATGTTTTGATAGCATTGTGTAATAAAGAGAGTAACCTTAAGTATAACACATTTTCTTTAGGGAGCTTGTGGGGGAACTTTGCCTGCAGAGCCCTCCATCTTCTGTGGATGAGAGTAAGTCTACCAAGACATGATCTGCTTGGGGAGGAAAGGTGGCCAGTCTCTCAAAGAAGAAGGACCAAGAGCCTTTTCCTCAATGGGCTTTTATTGGGTTCATTTTGAACAGGAATACAGGTAAAGCTCATCAATCATTGTCAGGCAATAAGGATCAAACAATAGATAACATATAAAGAACTCTGAGGGCTTATTCTGAGTCAGGGTCAGTTAGCTAAAGGCCTATAAAACTTTGGAAAACAAACTCATTCCATGCTTGGACCCTTAGAAAATTGAGGGCATTCTTAGAGAAGCAGGTTTCACAGGATTTTATGTATTCTTTCTTAGGCCTGATCACCCCAGGGCACCCGCCCTTTCCTGCATAGGGCTGCACCGCCCTCTGTCATTGTTTCAGGCTTAAGTCAGGCAGCCAAGAGATTAGGAGACTTCTCTCAGACAGAATAAGGACTCAGGCAGGCTATGTCAAAACCAAAGGAAGAAGGTCCATCACCCCCTTTTGGGGCTGGACCTTTACCTGTATTCCTGTACAAGTCCTTCCCTGGGGGCTCCCCATGATCATACCTGTTTTAGATCATCCCTCCCTAGAGGAATCTTACCCATCACTGTCTAACCAGTCAGGCTAGGGCCAAGCAGGGTGAAGTAAAAGAGGCAGAGGCGGCACCCCTGCCAGGGAGATAAGCTTTGTCTCCTTAGTGGCTTATGGTCCCAAGATCTCTCACTCAGCCTTAGCCATGGGGGGTTACAGTTTCTGAAATCAGGCAGGGCAGTTCCCAACAGGGGCTCACAGTTTTTACTGAAAAATGAATGCAATTAGTGTAGCTGAGGTTTTTTTACATTTTCATAGCAATAATTCCTTAATGAATAAAGCAGTGCATTGATTTACATTTAACATAAACTTCCTAATCCACATGTGGTAGCCAGCCTCCAAGATGGCTCACACGTCTTGGTATTGTCACTCTCATATAGTTCCTTCTCCCACTGCACCAGGATTGATCTAAGTGACCAGTGGCATATGGCCAGTATAAAGGTATATAACTTTTAAATTAAATGATAAGACTGTGGCTTTTTTTTTTTTTTAGATTTTATTTACTTATTTATTTATTTTTTTTTTCAGAGCTAAGGGAAAGGAGAGAGAGAGAGATAGAGAAAATTCTTATGTGAGAGAAACAGTAATGGGTTGCCTCTCTCACACTCCTAACTAGGGACCTGGACCATAACCCAGGCATGTACCCTGACTGGGAATTGAACAGGCAACCCTTTGGTGCACAGACCAGTGCTCAATCCACTGTGCCACGCCAGCTGGGGCAAGACTGTGGCTTCGGTCTTGAGTGTATTCTCTCTCTCATTCTCTCTTGGATCACTCACCCTGAGAAAAGCAATGTTAATGCTATGAAGAGGCCAGCAGGCCAGGGAATGGCCAATAACTAGCAATAATTGACATCTACCCACAGCCATATGCAATGTTGAAAGCTAATCTTTCAGCCCCATTTCAGTCTTCAGGAGTTTGCAACTCCAGTTTAGAATTCTGAACCAGAACTATCAACTCAAAGGTTCCACATACCTGACTCATGGAAACAGTGAGAAAATAAATGTTTGGGGTTTTTTTGAAGCTGTTAATTAATTTGTGGGTGATTTTTTACACAGCATGATAAAATGATACATTGGTAAATGATACATTGGGTAACTAAACCATAATGTTTTCATATCTTTGAGCTGGGTCATCAGAACTAAAATCAAAACAGTGTAATGTTACACTGTTATGCCCTTCAAAGCTAATTGTGTTTGTTAGCAGTGCAGCTAAAGAAAGTAATTCTTACTTCTGACATCACCATATAGAAATAACCTTTGTTTTAATAATGTCTAGGCATTGTAAAATGAAATAAAAAAATACTTTGATGGCTTTATATGTTCTAAGAGTAGATATTCTATGTCATTTACCATTTCCTAAATATGTCAGACTATGTTATAATAGTTAACTGGTGCTTGACCTACCTTCCTTGCCACAGATGTACCCCATATTTATAGGCATGCATCTCTAATACAATCTTTGTTTGCTTGTTTTTGCATGATGACCCCTTTATTTATTTATTTATTTATTTATTTATTTAATGCAACAAATCCATTTACTTAACCAATACTTTTGTTCAAATGTTGGTTACAAAGTACTCTGATATGCGTATTCACAAAAAAACAGCAATGACGCTGCTCTTAGAGATCCTAACAGGAAGATATCCAACAACAAATCATATAGTAAATACTAAATCACATCTGGGATAAATGCCTGATAGGAATCAGCAGTGCAATAACATTCTATAAAAAATCAGTCTTAATATATATTAGGGCTTAAAGTTTTTCTATTTTTCCCCACATTTTTAATTGTCGTTGAGGTACAGTTGTCTCCATTTTCCCCCCACCACTTGCCCTCACCCCAGCCATCCCCATTTCCAAACCTTGATCCTGATACAGTCTTTAACTAATGTCTCAGCAATTTTATATGGTTTCTTAGTCTTTAGCTTGATGTCCTACTTTATAAGAAGCCCTTGAAAGACCAATGCATATATTTGAATTAATATCAGCTTCCTTTGATTTTTTAATCCAGTATCTTTTCTTTCTAAATCTTCAGGTTAATAATTATCAACTATTGTTTATTTTACTACTTTCATATAGTGGTTCTGTATTAGGTCATCTATTACTCCTGCATTAATACTCTTGCAAAAAAAAATGAGAAAATATTATGGTTTGGTTTTGCTTTTTTTTTTTTTTTTGCATAACCCACCTGTCTAAAGTTTCCATGACATAATCCAGTTTGAACGTTGCCTGACTTCTTAGTTGGTGCTCTTTCAATATCCTAAATTATTAACAGAGAATAAAGATAGTAAAGATGCAAATACAGTAGAAATGAGAATAGGCAAATAACATTTAAGTTAAAGTAAACTTAGACCTGTAGAGCATTTAAACTGTGATCAGTAGACAAGACATTTAATTTAAAAATTCTATCCTTGATATATCAGGGAATGAAATCAAAGTCAATGTTGGGAACTGCCCTTACTGGTTTCAGAAGCTGTAATGCCCACAAGGCTAAGGCTGAGAAAGTGACCTTTGGACCAGAAGGCACTAAGGAGACAAAGCTTATCTCCCTAGCAGGAGCACCACTTCTGCTCCTTTTACTTCATAACTGGCCCCCAGTGCTTGGTTGGTTAGCCAAGGGGTTACCCCCTTGGGGTAAGATTCCCCAAGGGGGAATGACCTAAGACAGGCATGACCATGTGGGTCCCCAAGGAAGGGCCTGGAGGGCTACAGCAAAAAGGGGTGATGTACCCTCACTCCTCGGCTTTGACAAAGCCTGGGTCCTCATCCTGTCCAAGAGAAGTCTCCTAATCTCTTGGCTGCCTCATTTCCCCTGCCTGACTTAAGCTTGAAACAATGACAGGGCAGTGCAATCAATCCTAAGAAAGAAAATGTAAAATCCTGAGAAAAATGCTCTGTTAAAATGCTCTCAATTGAATGATAAGGGTCCAAGCAAGAAATGGGTTTGTGTCGCAAAGTTTTATAGCTCTTTAACTATCTGACCCTGACTCAAAATAAGTCCTCAGAGTTCTTTGTTATCTATTGTTTGATCCTTACTGCCTGTCAATGATTAATGAACTTTACCTGTATTCCTGTGCAAAATGAACCTAATAAAAGCCCATTAAGGAAAAGATTCTTGGCCCTTGTCCTTTGAGAGATTGGCCACCTTTCCTCCCTAAGCAGATCATGTATTGATAGACTTATTCTCATGTATGGTGGCCTGGGGGGAGGTGGGCCTGCAGGCAGAGCCCCCTCCCCCCCCAAATCACATATATTGTATTGATTTTATTATGCATTTTAAAGATTCAAAAAAGTATGAGGGTGATTATAATTGATCAGAATATACGTGTGTGTGTGTGTGTGTATATATATGCCACTGTCTCAATAAATAAAATGATACCAATAGAATTTAAACTCTTTATGTACATTTCTGTAATGCAGTCATCCTGCATTCCCTTTTAAACTGGCAACTCTGCTAAATCAGCACTTATTATTTCTACATTTTTAATGTTAATTATATATATATATATCCTTGTGCAATATAAAAATTATGTTGATAAAGAGCTCACTTAAACCTTATTTCTTAGCTAATTATACAATTCCAGATTTTAAACTCTTTCTTGTAGTCCTACAAAGATAGCCTATGGTATCTGGCTTTCAATATTGTCCTTTGTATATTATGTCTTCCCTCCACCACCGCCTGCAAAGGTGCTGTATAATTTCACTCTGATATATCAAAATATATCTTGTTATTTAATCTTCTTGGAATTAATTATAATTCCTGAATATTACTGTGTTTCAATAACTGAAAAATTCTCAGATGTATTTTTGAAATATGTTCTATTATCCTTTCTCACTATTTTATTCTTCTCGGATTCCAATTATATGTATATTGGATCTTTTTATATCCTCAGTGAGTATAAACCTTCTTTAAAAGCTTCATTTTCTGTCTCAGTGTTGTATTTTGGATCATTTATACATGTATTTGTCAGTACATTAATTTTCTCTTTTAATATGTTCTTAATTTTTGTAACATACTAGTTCTTTTTTACATATGCCAGTTTGTTTCTGAAAGCCATGTGTGTGTATTTTATTGAGAACATGACTTTTTAAAATACATATTTATAGCATCTGAAGTCCTAATTCTTCATTTGGTTCTTTTTGTTGTTTACCCTTTCTCTTGAGTATTTCACATGATGTTTGTTTCAATTGATTTGTAATTTCTGTTTGTAAGCTTTTATTTAGCTTATTTAATGGAAATCCTAACATATCTAGATTCAGCTTGAGTTTCCTTAGAGAATTTTTACATTTGGTTCTTTATGATTCTCTGAAGCAGTGCTTCTCACTCTTTAATATGTGTGGTAGAAAGAAGAAAAGGTCCCCAAAGATTACTATATCTTAATTCCCAGACTCTGTGTGTATGTTATCTCATATGCCAAAGAGTTTTGCAGATAGGCTTAGGGTAATGGTAATGGATTATGCAGGTGGTCCCAAAGTAATCAATCACAAGGGGACCTTTAAGAGGAACAAAGTAGACTCATAGTAAAGGAAGGAGATGTGATGATGGAAACAGGGGAAAGAGAGGAAGAAGTTTGAAATGTTACCCTGGTGGCTTTAAAGATGGAGGGGCTATAAGCAGCTTCTAGGAAACTGAAAAGGCAAAGTGACAAATTCTCCCCTCAAGTTTCCAGAAAAAAACAGACTTCCACCTTGATATTAGGACTTCTGATCTTCAATAACTTAATAATCTTGTGTTGTTTTCTACTTTTTGTGATTATAGCAGTTTGTTCCATTAAATTTATTATAGTAGCAAAACAAAGAGTATGTAAATCATCTTGGGATAGTATTTAAAAAGAGAATTTGAATAGTAGGACTAGGAAGGAGTAAGAGCTTCTGTATTTTTAACAAGTTCCCAGATGATACAGATGCTGTTGTTGTTTGTAGATCATACATTGAGTATCAGGAATCTAGGGTAATATCAGCCTGAAAACACATTAAATAAAATTCTCAACTTGAGTTGAGTTTTTTATAGGATTGTGAAGGTCTTTGAAGTTCAAACTCTAAATACCATGTGAAGGTAAATATTTTTTAGAGCAACTTTATTGTAGATAGGGCCCCTTTATATTGTTAAAATATATATAATTTTACTTCCCCCCGGTGTAAACTGAATGAATTGTCTTTGTTTCCTTAAGAGGTCTTAAAACCCAAGGCATTAAATTTATGGTATAAGCAAATACATGTAAGGAAACCTTTATCTTATTTCTTATTTTCTTTGCAGGTTTCAGCTACTCTGTATACTATTTTATTGTTTTAGATATGCATTTATCTGGGAATTGTTGCATTTAGTCCAGGATTTCTAGTTACATTTTCTAGTAAGAGATTTTTTCCCCAGAATGTTTAATCTGCTATAATTCTAGAAATAGGAGTCTTCATCTATATTTGCAAATTTAGAGATTCTCTACTCATTTCTCAATAAATATATTCTTAATGATTTCTGTTTGCTTTTGGTGATGTCTACCACTGAGTACAATTAATTACTAATTAAAATCCTTCTGTCCTAAATAACAGTTAATAATGGTTCTGAGAAGTAAAAGTCAATATAAGAAACAACAAGTGGTTAATATAATTAATGTGTATGTGGATTGCTTTAAATGTTTGGACTGAAAAAGAGAAGTCAGTGAGAAAATTAAGGAAATCCATACTTTCTGTTAATTTTCAATCTCTAACTTAAAAATTTATAAATTCAATAAGGCATGAACTTTATATATATTGATTAATTCAGTTAATCGTCACAGAAACTTTACAGAGTAAAGATCGTTCTGATTTCAGACACGAGGAAACTGAGACTCAATAAGATTTAAAAAAAAACTATTAAAAGGAAAGAGGAGCTCTCATGCATACCACTTGATGTCAATTACCACTCCCCAGGAAGAGACATACATCGCTTTCATTCTGCAACATCCCAGCGGGAGGAAGAGAGATTTCCTCTTTTCCTAGCAGCAAGTTCAGCCATTGGAAATCAGTGTAATTCAACCAATGAAAAACCATCACCATAATGAACCCTTGTTTTCCTCCAATGGACTATCATTTAAATCACCCCATTCCAACTTTCTCTTCTTTTCTCTACAAACTAACATTCCTCTCCTTTGCTTGCTGTACTTGCCCATAATTTTCACCATAGCATGCTTATCCAGAATTGCAATTCTCTGCTATTCCCAAATAAACCAATTTTTACTGGTACAAATAACTGCCTGTTTTCTTTCTGAACATTGTTAGGGCTATTTGGGGCCTTTTTGGTTTCATATAAATTTTTGGAATATTTGTTCTAGATCTGTGAAATATGTCACTGGTATTTTGATAAAGATTGTGTTGAATCTACATATTACTTTGGGTAGTATGGACATTTTAATCATGTTAATTGTTCCAATCCATGAACACAATATATGCTTCTACTTATTTCAGCTTCCTCAATTATAAATGAAATTGTTTTCTTAGGTAGCCTTTCTGATAGTTTATTATTGGTCTGTAAAAATGCAACTGGTGTCTGATATTTACTTTGTATTCTGCTACTTTATCAAATTCATTTATTAGCTCTAGAAGTTTTTTTTGTTGTTGTTGTTGAATTTCTAGGTTTCTTTATATACATATCATGTCCTCTGCAAATAATGACAGTCTTACTTCTTCCTTTCCAATTTGGATGAATTTTATTTCTTCTTTGTATCTGGCTGCTGTGGCTAAAACTTCCAATACTGTGTTAAATAAGAGTGGTAAAAGCAGACATCCCTGTCTTGTTCCTGCTCTTAAGGGAAATAGTTATAGTTTTTGCCCATTGAATATGATGTTGACTATAGGTTTTATTATATATGGTCTTTATTATATTGAGGTATGATCCCTCTATTTTCACTTTGCTGAGAGTTCTTACCATAAATGGATGCTGGATTTTACATATGTATTGATATGATCATGTGGTTTTTATCTTTCATTTTGTTTATGTAATGTATTACATTTATTGATTTGAAGATATTATATCAACTTTGCATCCCTAGCATAAATCCCATTTGTTCATGGTATATGTCTGGATTCAGTTTGCTAATATTTTGTTGAAGATTTTCACATCGATGTTCATCAGGGATATTGGCCTGTAAGTTTCTTTCTTTGTAGTGTCTATCTGGTTTTATAATTTGTAAAGTTAAGGGTACATCATTACCAAGTCCTTATGACATGAAATGTTAAAGGCACTTATCTAAGAAATAGAAGAAGATCAAAAACTATGAACAATAAAATGACAACAAACTCACAACTATCAACAACTGAACCTAAAAAAACAAAAACAAAAACTAAGCAAAGAACAAGAACAGGAACAGAACCAGGGAAATGGAAATCACATGGAGGGTTATCAGAGGGGAGGGGGAAGGACAGATAATGAGAAGCATAATTGGTAAGTATAAAATAGACAGGGGAGGTTAAGAATGTTATAGGAAACAGAGAAGTCAAAGGACTTATATGTACAACCCATGGACATGGACTAAGGGGAGGGAGGAATGCTGGAGGTTTGGGGGGTACAGGGCAGAGGAAGGATAAAAGGGAGAAAAAATTGGGAAAATTGTAATAGGCATAATCAATAAAATGTACTTAAACATTGAAAAGATAATTAGGTTAATGGTGGCTTCATAAAGAGTATTTGGAAGTCTTCCCTTTTCTTGAATATCTATACCTGATATAAGGCTACACTACAGTGCCATTGTAATCAAAACAGCCTAGTAATGGCATAAGAACAGGCATTTAGATCAATGGAACAGAACAAAGAACACAGAAAACAACCCACATCTTTATGGTCAATTAATATTTGACAAAGAAAGCAAGAGCATACAATGCAGTAAAGACAATCTCTACAATAAATGGTGTTGGGAAAATTGGACAGGTAAAAAGAGTGAAACTGGACCACCAATTTACACAATACACAAGAATAAACTCAAAATGGATAAAAGACTTAAATGTAAGTCACAAAACCATGAAATAAAATATAAGCGATATAATCTCAAACATCTCTCATAGCATTAGTTTCACTTATATATCTCCTAGGGTTAGGAAAATAAAGAAATAGTACTATATCAAACTAAATAGCTTCTGCACAGCAAAAGAAAGCATCAGTAAAATGAAAGGGCAACCCACAGTATGGGAGAACATATTTGCCAATGACACATCTGATAAAGAGTTAATTTCCAAAATATGTAAAGGACTTAACACCAGGAAGACAAACAATCCAATTAAAACATGGGCAGTCCTGACTGGTGTGGCTCAGTAGGTCAGATGTCATCCCAGAAACTGAAAGATCACTGGCTGATTCCCTGTCAATCTAGCCTGAACAAAGGATGGGATTGGCTGAAGGGAACAGACTCTCCTGAAGCATTCAAAAGTTTGGGCCAGATTTAAACAGAAATGGAAATAATGTGAACTTCCTCTTGGACCCAAGCCACGGATGTAGGCTGGGGCCTGAGGGTCCTTTTTCATCCTGGAAGCCTTGTGCTGAATGGCGGCTCTGACCACACACATAGACTCCACAAAGGAGACTGAAGCCGGACAGCAACTGGGAACAAGAAAAGCCACCTGGATGATTGTGTCACAGCTGCCTGCAGTTCCCAAAGGACAGTATTTTTAAGTGGGAGTGGGGATTCTTGAAACAGCCTTTGACTAATCTGGAAAATAGTGCCTGGCTTCTCCTCTGAGCTTTCTGGAGGGAATGAGCTTTGAAGCAAGATCCTGCCATCCTCCCATACTGTGTAGCTTTTGAATAAAAGACCTTTCCTTTTCTCAACTAACCTCTGCCTCTGGAACTTGTCTAAGGGTAACAGCAGGCAGCCAAACCCCACTTCTGTTCAGTAACAAAAATTGCAACTATTGCGTAGCACTAACTGCCTATGGCAGGCCAACCCCAAGAGCGGGACTGTGGGGATTTCCCATTCTCCTGGAATTTCCCTGCACTCCTGCCCAAGGCATCAGCCACCTGAAATGCATGAGTAGGGGGCAGACTCTAAAAGAGGGTGAGGATAACCTAAAAGTTTTGGGGGGCCATTGCTTTTGGGGGCCACAATTTGCATTACCAGTTGGCAAAAGATAAGACACTAAAGCTTGCTTGTGAACACTTGTTTGGAATAATGGAGGTGTGGATTCAAATTTTGCTTACACATTCCCAGATTGCCCAGGTTCTTGTGGTCACTGTTTTTTGTTTGCATGTTGAGGTTGTCAGGGGCTGTTCTGTTTTGGCTATTGGAGGCAGCCCACTGGGATGCATTTTAGCAAAATAGTCCATATACAGCCATCAATCAATGTCTAAAAAGGAATTTTTTTTAAAAATTGTAACACTATATGGCCTATATATGTTTTGGACTGTAGGGAAAAATGGCCCCTAAATAATTCCCCAAATTACTGCAATATTACCATCATGCAGCCAGATTTGTTTTGCCAACTGTTAGGCAAATGGGATGGAATCCATTACATCAGGGTATTTATGTCATTATATAATATGGTTCATCAGAGAAAGGGAATCACTGAATTATGTATAGAAAGGAAGTGGCCTTAAAAGTCCTCCATGATACTAAGGCACAGGAAGTTCTCGTTAATGCCCTGAACTCAGAGGACACAGAATTAGTAGCAGTAAGACCTCCTCTGCTAGATACCCTTGAAATATGGCCCAGAGAGCCACTGGTACCACCCCAGTATGATAAGGGGAGGGTCTCCCCTTCAAAGATCCATCAGAGCACCCAATTTGTCCAGGGAATATCCCTGTTGAGAGCAAGATAATTCCATTTGAGGCAATACCCTGTAGGTGGAGTAAATCAGGAAGGCCAACCCACTGGCTACTATTGGTTCCATACTCTGGTTTCTGCTTCACAGTTATTAAATTGGAGGAATCCCAACCCTTCATATAAGGAGGACCCTCAGAAAATGACAGACCTTATCGTGATCTTTTTTTGCCAATCCTCATTCATAGTGAGTGGATATACAAGCTCTCCTTAACATCCTGCTAACAGGAGATGAAGGCTGTTAGTTATAAATAAAGCTAAGGAAGAGACTCAGTAGTTCTACCAAGAGAATCCCAATGGGACCCTAAACCAGCTGGGGCGATTCCATTGAAAGAACTGAATTGGGGCACAGATAGTGAAGACCTGGCCTTTCTAGAGCATTACGAAAGGTGCATTCTGGAAGGGTTTAACAAAGGGATACCTTAGCAAAAATTCCAGAATGTGATACTCACTGTTCAGTGAAAACCGATGAAGATCCTTCTGAATTTTTAGAAAGGATTTATCAGGTTTACTGAAAGCATACTGATGATGATCCACAAGTACCAGAAAATGTCCAGATGGTAAACATGACTTTTATTAGTCAAAGTGCCCCAGATATCAGAAGGAAACTTTAATGTTTAGGTGGGGCATTGGGAATGAATTTCTCCAAGTTGGTGGACATAGCTTTTAAAGTTTACAATGCCCAGGAAACAAGGAAATTAAGGCAGGCCACCATTTTCTTAGAAACTGTATGGGGAAACCAGAAGAGATGGAATCTGAAAGGAAAAGGGAAAGTCCCACTAGACACAATCAATGTGACTTGTGAGGAGGAGGCCCATCGAAGAAGGGAATGCCCAAAATTCAAAAGGAGAAATAAAGTGGATAAAACTCCTCACTGAGAAATTCTAGAAAGGGAAGTAGAATCTGACAATGAAAGAGTAGGCCCAAGGGCTTCCCTACATATCTCCCAACCTATTATTTTTTTTCCCCTTAGGAGCCCCAGGTACAGCTGATAGTGGGAAACAAGCTAATTGATTTCCTTGTAAATACAGGAACTACGTACTCCTTATTAAATACTAAATTAACTAAGAAAAGTTCAGCTGTCGTAATGGTTACTGGAGTGACTGGACAATTCCTAAAACAGGTATTCTTTCAACTTCTAGAATTTCAGCTTAGGGATCAAAAGCTTATGTATAGTGTTCTCTACTTGCCAGACTGCCACCTTCTATTGCTGGGCTGACATTTTCTTTGTAAATTGCATGCCCAAGTAAATTTCTCCCAAGAAGGAGCAATTATGTTTAAAAGCCCTGCTGGACTACACTCTCCAGCTCCAGGCACTCCTGACTTGTCCAGAAGGACCCAATGATAAACTCATCTCATCCAAGATCAGTGAGCAAGCCATTTGGTCTGATGGAACCACAGGCAGAGCAGTTAACATCCAACCCTTAAAAACTAACCTAAAAGAAGTGGCAAGGATTCCAAAGAAGAAATAATACCCCATTAAAAGGAAAACCTTAGAGGGGATTCAACCACTAGCTATAAATGACAATGTCTAGGACATTCATTCTATGGTTCCCAACCCTTCTATTTTCTTAGACAACCCAAATGTTCCCTTATAGATTAGCACAACCTTGGACCAGGCCCCTTGCTCCCAGATTCAGAGGGAGACTTGGCCCTCCAGCATGATTGCTTGGACCAGCTGCCGATGGCACCTGACTGGGAATTATATACACGTGGGACTGGCTTTATGGGAAATGACCAGTGATGAGCTGGGTTTGGAATTCCTCAAATAATTCAAAGTGACAATAGATTATCGTTCATTTTGGAGATTTCCCAGAAGATTGGACAGGTACTCCAGGTTCAATGGAAACCACATACGTTTTGGAGACCTCAATCTGTAGGAAAGACTGAGAAAATTAACCACACAATAAAGAAGACCCTGGTGGAAATATGCCAAGAAATGCATTAGAAATGGGACCAGTCACTCTCTATTGCCTTGCTCTGTATTAGGGTAGTATTTAGAAATGGGGTTAAATTGAGCCCTTGTGAAATAGTTTATGGGAGAACATTCCAAATCTTTGTTTTAGGTATGTCCCCTTCAGATTCAGAGCATGAATCAAAAATTAAGCAATATGTACAACATTTAAGTCAAACACCAACAATTTTGTACAAGTTTGCTCATTGCAGGTCTGTCTATTTGGCTGTCAAGTCCTTGTGCCCATTCTGGCCCAGAGACTGAGTCTTCTAAAGACTTTGGAGACTCAAGGCCCTAAACAACAGTTAGTCAAGCAGTTGACAGATCCCTATGACATTCTGCTAACAACACACTGTTCTCTGAAGCTAAGGGAGTCAGGCCTTGGGTCCACCACAAGGATGGAACAGGTGTAACCTGAGGAGGACTGGGACCCTGCTGCTGGTTGGTACTGAAGGGGAAAGCTGGACCTGCATTCCTGAAAAGATTTAAAATTCCTCTTTTGGAAAGGGACAGGAGCTTCCAAGGCTAAGTCCTTTTTTTTCCACTTTGCATTTCCCAGGTAGTGACTTCCTTAGCAAATTTATTCTGCTTGGGTAAAAAGGAAGTGTCACCCAAAGCCCTACTACACAATAAGGATTTAGCAAGGAAGAGGAACAAAAAGCCTGTGTTTCAAGAAGTTTTGAAATGTGTTTACAGAACTAAGGACTCTTAGCTGTCTGATGCAGAGTTAAAATATGGTCATGTCCACTGTTAAAAGGACAAGCATCGGAAGTGAGTTAGGCTAAAATGGTTATCTCTGAAAAGTGTGTGAAGGTTGTGGAAAGATGTATAGAAGGTTGTGACAGTAGTAGAAGTTTGTAAAATTTTTAAATTTGAAAAGAAAGAAACCTCAGTGTTTGGTTACAGTTATTCTTTACTTGCTTTATCTTTTGGGGAGTTGGTTTGATTTTGCTGTTTTGTATAGGAATTGTGTGTCTCTGCCATTTAGGCTTCATGCCATTTGGACCTCGTCAGCGTTGTTTGTGGTACCAGTTGATGTGAGTAAAATTCTGAGACTATTCTCAGTACTTCCTTTTAGCTGTTTTAAATGTAAATTGGGATTTCTAAGAGTTAAAAGTTCACATTAAATCAGAAAGAACTTGTATAGTTTTAGTAATAGAAGACATAATAAGGTATGAAGATGCAATTTTGAAGGACAAAGATTATTTTCTTTTTGCATGGTATTTTTATCTCTACCTGATTCCCTCCAGAATTTGGTATTCTTCATGAGTGAATGTTGGCATAAAGTTTCTTTGCGTAAGTGCCCATCAAATGAGTGAATAAAAAAAAAACCCTGTGGTACATTTACACAATGGAATATTACACAGCCATAAAGAAAAGGAACTTTTACCTTTTGCAGAAGCATGGAGATTATTATGCTAAGTGAAATAAACCAGTCAGAGAAAAACAAATATTATATGATCTCACTTATATGTGGAATCTAATTAATAAAAATAAACGGACAAACAAAATAGCAACAGAGGCGTGGACACATGGAACAGACTGACAGCTCTAACAGGGGAGGGGAGAGGGGGGACTGGATGAAAGAAGGGGAAATGATTAGCCAAAGAACATATATGTATTACCCATGGACCCAGCCAACAGTATGGTGATGACCAGAGGGAAGGGGTACAGGGGTTAGGTGGAAAGTGTGCTAAGGGGGACACAGGTAAAAACATCAATAATAAAAGTAAAGAAAAAAAGAGAAAAATAACTGTCTGTTGTATTTTTAAAATCAATGAGGTCTTTTTCATATCAAAATTATGTTCTTTGCACTATTCCATGTTTGGTCTAGAGCAATCCAAAATAGGGATTTGCAATTGATTTTGAGTGCTGTGTGTAATTCTACTTAAATGTTATTTAGGCAATGTAATATCTGTTTTATACACTGCCAGTTGAAAACAAATTAGGGGAAATATTTTTCAAAAATAATCTGGGAAAAGTAAATATATTATATGATATATTTACAAATAAGAACTTTTTGAATATATATACACACAGAAACACAAAAACATACCTACATAATCTGCTGCTGATTGTTGCTATTAATATATATGGGTCACAAATTCCTAACCCAAGCTTCTCAACATACTCTACATCTAATTCCTCCGAAGAGCATTATATTTGCCACCCCACCCCAATTTCATCAATCTAAATAGATCAATTCACTGAGATTTGTCATTTAGCATAAAATTCTTTGCTTTTCCCTGCCTTTCTTGCATAACTTTGTAAATCCAAAAATATCCTCCAGTTACAAAGGGTCAAGTACCACCTTGATTTCAAAGCCATGTCTCCACATGTTTTTTTAATCCTAATACCCTCTATCTCCCAGAGATTGAGTTCTATTAATTATTTCTGCATCCCTTTTACTTTTAATTTTTCTATCTAACTGCATTATTTTGTTAATTGTGCATAATGTTCCCACATGCTAAAAACTACCTGTATTTTTCAGACTATAAGATGCACTCCTCCAAAAATTTGGGAAGAAAAGAAAAGGTGTGTTTTTTTTTTTAATTTTATTTATTTATTTTTAGAGAGGGAAGGGAGGGAGAGATAGATAGAGAGAGTGAAACATCAGTGTACGGTTGCTGGGGGACATGGCCTGTAACCTAGGCATGTACCATGACTGGGAATCGAACCTGTGATGCCTGGTTTGCAGCCCACACTCAATCCACTGAGCTACACCAGCCAGGGCTTGAAAGGGTGTGTTTTATAGTCCAAATGTAGCTTACCTGGCTCACGGGGGCGGGGCAGGGCAGGGTGATGGCTTATGTTATTTATGTTATTAAATATTTTACTACATTTTTTGCTTCAAACTTTTTTTTTCCTATTTTCCTCCTCTAAAACCTAGGTGTGTTTTACGGTCTGAAAAATTTGGTAATTCGTCCTTTGCCTTGTATACCATGTGTCCTGCACAATAATGTTTTATCTTCTCTTTCTACTTAAACTTCACACACACATAAAACTTACCCTCTGTCATCTCACCTGACATTTACTTTTCAACATGATCAGTTAGTTTCAATTTTCAAAAAAGAACTACACTTTTTCTTAATAAAACTTAATTGTCAAATTTAATGTTATTTTTCTGACCTTATGTCATAAAATTTTCTGTTAGATTTGGCATCACTAGTTACTCCATTCTTGAGAAAATGTCTCCTTTCATAAATACTTCTAAGTTTTTCTTGGTAATTATTATGATTTGTCTTCCATGGATTTCTGTCCTTGAGTCTCTGCTCTCACCATTCATCATATGTTGGAAGTTTAGGTGATTACCTCCACTGTCATAATTTCAACTTGCTTTGGAATACTGATTAGTCATTAATTCATATTTCCTATCAGCCCTCTTCCCACCAAGCTTCAGTTATGTTATCTCACTACCTGATGGCCAATTTCCTCTGAATGCCCTACAAGTACTTCACATCGTCCAGATCGAATTAAACTGATTTTCTTCCCCTACTTGCTCCTACTTCATGTATTAGTCAAGAGTGCCACTGTTAACCAGGCTCCATCTTAGAAACATCCTTGACTACTCTTTTCTTCACCTTCACAATTAATTCAACATCATTCTTCAGCAGTTTAAATCCAATCAGGAGACAGAAACTACCTAGTAATTTAAAATGGAGAAACAATGTAAAGAATTAGCTATATCTTGGTATAAAAGGAAGAATAACTCTAAAAAATATAATAGGGATGAAGGAGAGTATCAAAGGAAAAACAAAGTTGGAAGTAATATTTTTTTCCAGGATTAGGTTTGAGACATTGCTGGGGCAAGTATGGTGGCAGATCACCAGTTGGTAGAGAAATGTTCTGGTTTTAGCTAGTTGAAAGCTGTTTTATCCTTTCCAAGCAAACAGTGAACACCTGTCCAGGGTAGGTAAGTAAAAATTGTCTCTGAGAATTTTAACCAGGAAGCAACCACTGAGGTCCTGGTGACTAACTCTGATTAGGAAGTCAACGAACGAGATCAGGGCTTTAGGAGCTGCTAAATGGCTAGGAAATGTGAGACCTGTCATATATGGTGTCTCTGTCAGGTGTTACTTGGCATGCCTCGGGTTGATGAAGGCACATAGATGGGTGCATGGAGGTTTGACTCAGCAGCCTTCTCGTTGAATGGCTAGCATGAGTGTCCTCATTGGAAAGACTGTGGCGAGGTTGTAACTGGGTCGGAACTGAGGCTGCAAACTTATCTATGGACTGAGTGCTCTGGACATTCATCTGTATGGCAGAAGGAAGAAAAAACCAAGAGAGCACATGCAAACCATGGAAAGAAATACCTTCTTTTTTCAATTTCCTTCCTATGCCCTCTTCCGCTAATGCTCAACATCATACCTTCTGTAAGGTGAATTGTTCACAGTCCAACTTTATTATCACATATTATTCATAACTGCTAGTAATTATCAAATGCCTATTATCTTAATTTTCTTTTGAATTTGTGTATTAATACCCTTTCCTCTATCATTGTCATCTTATATGACCATCCAAATATAAACTTATCTGTACTGATCCAATAAATGACTTGCCTAAACAGAAATTCCAAGTCTCTCCTCCTAAACATCTTCAAAAATACTCATTATTCATAAGTAAACTCTAAACTTATTTTTCTTATCAAGAAAAGAAGCTTCTTTCTCTATTTTCTAGCCAGATCTATTGGTATTTATTGGTTGTACTTGTAATTTAGTATATATAACAATAAGGATTTTTTTTTTCTTCAAGTGCTTGTGAATTAACTGGTATTGTTTGATCCATGGTAGGTAGTTAGGTGGCTTTCAACAACTGCTTAGGGCCAGTTCTACTTCAAAAGGTTTTTTCTGCATCAGAAGATGACTGAGGTTACATTATTCTCAAGATAAGAGCAGAGATGCAAGAGAGTATATCATACTGTATACACTCGTCATCTGACATCCTTGTCTTAAGCAGATCATATGATAAATCTAAAATTAAATATATGGGAAGTATATGTCCCCTATGAATGTGACCCAGGAAAGAGAAAATATTTTTGATAAACTTAATCTATATGTTACCTCTTGTATTATTATCACTATCACCAAACTGCTAAATTAATATTGATAAGTAACATGTAATATGCATTGCCATACCATAGTAATATAAATTCAATGAAAGCAAGAGTTAAGATTTTAGTTAATGTATACAAACTTATCATTGCTAAGTATATGATTTGTTAGGGTTTTTGAAGTGGTGGAAATAACTTACAGAGCTTAATGACTTCATGTTATCTATTAATCTCAGTCCATGAACCTGTTAAAGAAAGTATCAATCAAATGTATTCTTTTTTGGTATGTTTATTTTGTTTGGAAAAAATTGTTTTTAAAACTCGTGTTATTTTGTATGCTTGTCCCAGTCACCATCCCAACCACAGCTGCCCTTTCTCTTATTACTCCATATATCTCCACCTGAAATTTGTGTGTACTGCTCAGAATCAGCTGTTTACTGTGCAGTCCTTCATCATTCTCCACTCTCTACTTATTCTGTCAGTAGTGGGTCCAAGTACCTCACATTTCCATTCATACATTATAGAATGCTTATACATTTGTGTTTTAAGGGAATCAGGGACTTACCACAAAATATTCATACTAAGTATGTTACTTTTTGGCTAATCCCTGCTAACTAATAGTTACTGGAGAGAATTGTCCTTGCATAAGAAACCAAAAAGAACATACTCTTAAAAAATTAAACTGAACTTGAGATGTTGGGTTAAATATTAATTGGCTATTTTGCACAAAATCTAATTTATCCAGAATAAATAAGAAAAGCAATGAAATTTTTTTAAAGCTTAAAGAAAACAAAATAAAGAGCACAATATCTTTATATTAAAGCATAGAATCCTGACAAAAGGATCTAGAAAGACACTTTCTGAAGTAGGAGTAGGAAAAAAAAAGATGAACCCCTTTTACTAGACAAGTATATTCCTGCCAAGAATCCTCTTTGGTGACAGAAATCTACATCATTTTATCTTTCAGATAGCTACAATCTATCTTAAGGAGTTCTCACTCCATGTTCTCATTCATCTGTTCTCTGAAAGAATTCTCAATTCTATTTTGGTATTGCTCCAAGAAAACTGAGTAGTGTTAAATGGAGCCTCCTGAAGAATGGTAGGGAGCCTAATTCAAATTGCACTTCCTAGGGCCAGAACAGACATTAGATAAATAGGAACAAGGAGGAAGATATAAAATCATTGTCAATCAATTGTATTTCTTAGTACCTACTGTGCAAAGATCGATGATAAAGGATGTAAGGCTATCCTTAAATTTAATGTTATCTTTCTTTAATAGGTTTAGATCATTTTAAAATATATCACAGAGGAGTTTTGCTAGGTCTTAATAATTTCACAAAGCTGGCCTTTTTTTTTAATACTCAGGAACAGAAATGCTAGGAAGATTTCAGAACCAGTGTGTGCCTGCCACTCTCCCTTTCAGTTGACACCCTCAGACTGCTCATTTACTCGTCTATGTCTTAGAAACAAACACAAAGCCCCTGATAGAGTCACTGCAATGTATTGTCAGGTAGATCATAACTAAAATAATCTTTGCCTGGGTCTATTACAACTGCAACTATAAACAAATAGAATAGTTTGTTAAAATGCATAGTATTTTGTACAACAACCAACCTGTTTCCACCATTCATCATCAAATTATAAATTACATGGGAATTGGAAACATAAGTCTCATGTTCATCTGATCTGTGATGCAGCTACAAGAGATGAATACTTCTATTTAAATTAAAATATTACATAGAAGTTTTCAGTCATCATTCAATTATAACAGGTTTTTTTATGGTAGCTGTTTTTATTTACTAAATTAAATATTACATTGGAAGATGTTGAACAGTTTTATGTACATTGAATTAGTGTTTCATTTACCCAAAATTATATAACCTTTGAAGCAAGCTGAATTTTATAATAAAAGATTATTATGATAAATGCTGAGTACCATAAAGATTTTAAAAAGATAAAATAAGTAGAATATTGATTTCATTGAATAAAAGTAATTCATTCTTTCTAGGACAGAGGGTATATATTATAAGTTAAAGGATGCTTCGTAACTCTAATCTTTGTTCTAGGGTGCCAGGATATTATATATTTCAATAGAAAATCATTAACAATCCATATTAGACCTTTATTAAACATTGATAAAGAAAGTTTATAAAATATATAGAAAAGTGTATAATATCAACCAAAGACCCAATTAGATAAGGCAGAAATTTGATAGTTTTATTTGAAATTTTTGTCTCTAGGTTTTATCAATTTTTCTGTTTGATCTAAACCCTCCTTAAACTGTGTGTTTCTGGGTATGAAAATCATGATCTGGGATAGGAAAGGCTCTAGGAAGTTTCCTTAGGATTTGTTAGTACCCTTAAGAAATAAGTGAGAGTACTTGCTATTCCTGTAATAAGTATACATTGTTACTAATTATCTCAGATGAAACAAAGAGTATTCCCAACAAGCATTTTCCCTGACTTCATATGCCAGATATCACCATTCTCTTTATTTCTATCTTCTTTATATAAGACACTTGAAATTATTAAGCTTATTTGCTGAAAACATAGATGGTGTTGGAACTGAAACTCAGTTGTTTGCTCTAGAAACCATCTGTTTTCAAGCTCAGAAGGATTTGGGGCCTCATGGTTGTATATCCTCAGTAAGGTTCTGAAGAATCTTTTTAAGGACCCAAACAGTACCTGTAAGATAAGAAAAATCATTTGCCATGTAATTTTGATTAATAAAGTGAAGATTGACATATGTTACTAAATTAATTTTATTGTTATTATGTGATTTCTTAATTAATAGAATCTACTTTCCATCACAAGAGATTTAATGAAAATTGTGTTGAAAATTGGTTTCTTAACCCAGACATTGGAGACTTCTCTTCTTTATTTTGTTGTTCTTTATTCCTGACAGAGAAAATGATTCGTGTGAGTCTACACAGGGAACTGCCTAGACATGTTCATTTATAAAACAAATATTTTTTGAGAGGATCATGTACCAGACACTTGATTCAGACCCTGGGAACTCAACAGTGTACAAAAACATAAACACAGCAGCAAACCTTCAACCATATTCAAGTAAGAGGAGATAAAATTAAAAATAAAAACAAAACATGAATTAAATGGAGCATCAGGGATATATTAGGTTAAAGGAGTAAAGGAATGTAAGATTTCCATGTGTGTGTTGCAGCTTAAATAGGGTTATTGCACAATTCCTTATTGTACAAATGTCATATAAACAAACACTTAAAGGATGGGAAAAAATCAGCCCATGTTAATATAGAGAGGCATAGAGAAGAACAAGTGCCAAGACCCCCAAAATGTCTTTGAGGAGCAGCAAGAGGGACACTGTGGCTGAAAGCAAAGTGGGTGATGGGGAGAGTAGGAGGAGAAGGCCATAAAGCTCACAGAATTCATGTAGTGCTTATAGGCTAATGATTGGATGATGGCTTTTACCTGGGTATGGGGATCCACTGGAGACCTTTGAAGGGAAAGTTAAGATACATGAACTATTTTATCATTTGAATACTTCTGAAAGGCAACCAGGTACCTCTAGAATACAACAACTATATGAATGTTATAGTGCTGAGTTAATGCCATCTTTTTAGGCTCTTTGGGAAACCCCCTAGAATAGAATGGAGAATCATGTTGACTAAAAAAGTAAGGAAGATGAATTTATCTGACTAAATTCACCATGGAGACCAACAGTGAGCAAACAAGGAGGGTATATAAACAGCAAATATGATGTAACTAGAAAAATTTTATATTAGCCTGGCACAAAAGTAAAATTGGGAGTCCCAACTGAGGATGTGCTGCTTGTAATATATATACACTAATAGAAATCAAGAGGCTCTCACACATATTAACATAATGCACAAATCGTGGTTTAGTTTTGAGGGCATGGATGGAGAAATGAGGCAAAATGAAAGAGAAAGGACTGCCAGCATGCCAAGGAAGCTCAGCCCCACTGTGCAAGAGAGCATCAGAAAAATCAAGAAGACCTCTCTGAGCTATTTCCAGTCTTAATAATTTGTTTGTAGGTGATAACAGATGATAGTTATGAAGAGAAAGATCATATCTGAAAACATCTCATTAGTAAGATAATATTCAACATTGACAAGATATTTGAACACATTTGACATTTATAATTTTAAATGATTTGCCTTTATGTGGTTTGAGTGTATTTGTTCTTCATATAATTCTCAACCCACTAGACTATCAGGAGGGGTTCAGAAAAGCCACCAGCAAAATTGTTCTGCTTGTCAACAGTGTCCTGACTGGTGCGCCTACTAATGGGAGGTGTATCTTACAGTCATCATGAGCAATGGCTTCCCTATGAACAGAATCATTCACGGTTTTATTTACAATGAATCACTGTAAATTGCAGTTTACCACCCAGCACCATAAGAGGCATTCTGTGGTCTACACACATTAAACTCTGTTGCTAGGATGGAGACTTTCCAGGGAATGGACAGAAAAGAATATAGACTGAAGTGTTTGTATAGGAGAATTAAATTTGAATTCCTCTCATAACTTTCATAACCTTGAATGAAGAACTTAAATTTCTGAGCTTCTCATCTTTAAAATAAGTGCAATAATTTTTTATTCCCCTTGGTTGTAAAGATACTTAACTTAAATAACATAAATCTATTATAATGGTCTGTAAAGTAACATGTGTTGTATTATTTGAAATGATGATGCTATTAATATTAATAATCATAATATTGTTTTTAACCATACATTGTTCAATCATGTTCTTCTTGATATATCAAACTAAAATTCCATTGGAAATTCCAACCATACAGTAAATTGTGTTTTCTGTCCTCCTTTCCCTATTTTTCTTAACCAATGCCAACCTCTACTACATTTTGAACCACTGTCCTCCATGTTTTTTACAAGCTAGACATATGAGCCTGTTTTGTGATGACAGAGGTAAAATTAAAATCTATCACTTTGCTTTAAAACTTGCAAAGGCCTAACAGGATGGCATAACATTCACTTCTTTCGTATAAAAGAAAAATCACACTAAACAGAATTGCATTATTCTCATTGCATATTGCCCACAGAATGGTCTGTCAGACACATTAATCACTCTGAAAAATGCCTTTTTCAAAAAACTCTGTTAGAATAGATGAAGTTCCATGTTATTAGAGTAAATGAGGGAGCAGATTTTTTGCCTACTTAAGCTGAAGCATTTGCATTTCCACTGATATTAACCTTTTGAGTTTTAGTTTTCTCCCAAGAAAGTGGCTCTTTAAGTGGATTCTCTTGTTTTTGAATGTACTTACCAGTCAAGAGGATACTCTGGAAGCATAGCATTGAACATGATTATTTGATTATTTAGACTGCTATTAAGAAAAGTCTACATCCTCAAAGCACATGATGTTTATTGAACCACATAGAAGACACAATCTCCTCCAATATAAAAGCACTGATGGCTGGAGTCTGAGGAAACAGAATGTTAAACCACTGGTTTGTTTCCCCTCTCCCTCCTCTGAATCCACTTACAGGAGATATCAGAAAATTGTTGGAAATAAGACTACTTCAAAAACTTGTCTCAACAGCTAACCTTTAGAAAACTTCTGGCATGTCTATATGCTCAGTCCTACTTCCTAAAATTCTGGGCTGTCTATTAGGAGATAGGGCTGAACATATAGACATCTAAGAATTATTAGAGAACAACACCAAAAGCTCTCATTTTACTAGTGAAGGAATTGAACCTCAAGACTTAAAACAATTTGTCCAAGATCTAGGGAGAATACTGGCAGAGTAGTGGCCCCAAACCAGGTCCTTGCTTTTTAGTTTATATGGCTTTCACTTTGTTTCCTGTGATCACTAACATCTGACAGATAACAAATTTCTTCAAGACCTGTTAAGAAGAAAGAAAAGAAGGAAGAGTCTTGGCTGTTGTAGTTCAGTGGATTGAGTGCTGGACTGAGAACCAAAGAGTCACTGGTTGGAATCCCAGCTTAAGTCACATGCCTGGGTTGTGGGCCAAGTCCCAAGTAATAGGCAAATGAAACACAACACATATTGATGTTTCTTTCCCTTTCCTTATGCTTCCCTTCCCCCCTCTAAAAATAAATAAATAAAACCTTTAAAAAAAAGAGGGAGGAAGGAAGGAAGCAAGCAAGGAAGGAAGGAAGGAAGGAAGGAAGGAAGAAAAAAGAGAGAAGGAAAGCAAATAAAAGCTGTTTTACTTGACTTCCTTACTAATAGATCTGCATAGTGATCCCTTCTTTTCTGTACCTTTATCCTCCACTAAACCACAAATTCCTAATACTGGCTGCTTAGACTTGTCATTTTGAGAATAATTAAAATTATAGATACCAGGGCTCTGCCAACACATAATAAAAAATATTCTCCCAAGGAAAGGCCTAGTTGTCTTTAAAGTAATTCTGATGTATGGTAAAGTTGGAGGTCTATAACAGACAGAGTATCTGGAAAGCAGGGATAATTTCTTCATCTATAACCTAATGCCCAGCATGAGGTAGGTAGAATTCAGTAAGTTTTTGTAAATTAATGAGTAAATGAATTGTCCTCAAATAAGGCAACAGTGAAGAGCTACAGAAAAGATTTAGACTTAGGAAATAAAATGAAAAAACATTATTTAAAATATTAAAAATAAAATAAAATAAACATTTGTTTAAAAATTATTTATATATATATGATGAAGAAATCAACTATACACCTGGAAAAAATGTTACCATTTACTTAGTTCATACCCACATTTTTGGTGTGAAGAAAATGAGACCTAGGGAGATTAAGCAACTCTTCCATTATCTCTTTCTTGTTGCTATAACAAATGAGATTTTTTGTGTGTGATTTTCGTTTCTGATATTTCATTGTTGGTGTACAAAAATGCCTTTGATTTCTGAATATGGACTTTGTCTTCTGCTGTTTGGCCTAATTCACTTATTAGGTCAATTAGTTTTTTGGCACAGTTTTCTATGTACACTATTATGTCATCTGCAAACATTGATAGTTTTACTTCCTCCCTTTCAATTTGAATGCCTTATATATTTTTTCTTGTTTGATTGCTGCGGCTAGGACTTCCAGTACTATGTTGAATAAAAAGTGGTGAAAGTGGGTATCCTTGTGTTGTTCCTGATCTTAGTGGGAAGCTTTTAGTTTTTGCCCATTGACTATTATGTTGGCTGTAGGTTTCTCATATATGGCCTTTATCATGGTGAGGTATGCTCCCTTTACACCCATTTTTTCTGAGTGTTTTTGTCATAAATGAGTACTATAACTTATCAAATGATTTTTTTGCATCTATTGATATGATCATGTAATTTTTGTCATTTTGTTTATGTGCTCTATTACATTTATTGATTTGTGAATATGGCAGCATCCTTGCATCCCCAGGATGAACCTCACTTGATCATGGTGTATGATCTTTTTAATGTATTGCTGGATGATCGTGGTGTATGATCTTTTTAATGTATTACTGTTTTGCCAGTATTTTATTGAGGATTTTAGCATCAATATTCATCAGCAATATCAGACTAAAGTTTTCTTTATTTGTTTTGTCTTTATCTGGAGTTGGAATTAGGATGATGCTGGCTTCATAAAAAGAGTTTGGGAGTCTTGCCTCTTCTTGAATTTTTTGGAATAGTCTGAAAAGGGTAGGGGTTAATTCTTTCTTAAATGTTTTATAAAATTCTCCTGTGAAAACATCCAGTCCAGGGCTTTTGTGTGATGGGAGTTTTTTGATTACTGCTTCAATTTCATTAGCTGTTATAGGTCTATTCAGGCTTTCTGCTTCTTCATTCAGTTTTGGGAACTTATATTTTTTGAGAAATTTATCCATTTCACCCAGGTATTCAATTTCTTGGCATATAGTTGTTCATAGTAATATCTCACAATCCTTTGCATTTTTGTGGTATCAGTTGCAATCTCTCCTCTTTCATTTCTGATTTTATTTGCTCGGTCCTCTCTCCTTTTTTTTTAATGTACACTTTTTAAAATATATTTTATTCATTATGTTATTACAGTTCTCCCAAGTTTTTCTCCTCTAAATTCCCCTCCACCCTGCACACCCCCTCCCACAGCATTCCCCCACCTTAGTTCATGTCCATGGGTCATATATATAACTTCTTTGGCTTCTCCATTTCCCATACTATACTTAATCTCCCCCTGTCTATTTTGTACCTACAATGTATTCTTCTTATACCCTATACCTATTCTCCCATTCTCCTCCCTCCTCCTCCCCACTGATAACCCTCCATATGATCTCCATTTCTATGAATGTGTTCCTGTTCTAGTTGTTTGCTTAGATCATTTTTGGTTTTGTTTTTGTATTTTTAAGGTTCACTTGGTAGTTGTGAGTTTGTTGTCATTTTACAATTTGTATTTTTGATCATCATCTTTTTCTTAGATAAGTCCTTTTAACATTTCATATAATAAGGGCTTGGTGGTGATGAGCTCCTTTAACTTGACCTTATGTGTGAAGTACTTTATCTGCCTTTCCATTCTAAATGATAGCTTTGCTGGATAGAATAATCTTGAATGTAGGTCCTTGACTTTCATGAGTTTGAATATTTCTTTCCAGCCCCTTCTTTCCTACAAGGTTTCTTTTGAGAAATCAGCTGATAGTCTTATGGGAACTCTTTTGTAGGTAACTTTCTCCTTTCCTCTTGCTGCTTTTAATTTCTTGTTCTTCCTCTTCTCCTTCTAGCATCCCTATGATCTTCCATCTATTCTGGTTGAATATTTATTTCTTCCTTCTGATTCAAACTGTTGATTTGAATCCCCATTTCCTTCCCTTCACTGTTGGTTCCCTGTATATTTTCTTTTATTTCACTTTACATAGCCTTCATGTCTTCCTCTATTTTGTGACCATACTCAACCATTTCTGTAAGCATCCTGTTTAACAATGTTTTGAACTATGCATCTGATAGGTTGACTTTTTCTTCATCACTTAGTTTTATTTCTGGAGCTTTTATCTATTATTTCATTTGGGCCATATATTTTGTCTGGGAATTACTGTTACATAGTACGGGGCAGAACCTTAGGTACTTGCCAGGGCAGGAAAACCCACATCATTTCACTGTATATGGGAGAGGGATCCAAGAGGGAATAATGTCGCTAACTCAGCTCTTGGTCAACTTTCAGTCACTTTGCCCTGCTACCCACATGCAAATTGGGTCCCTCTGGTGCTGATTCTTGGGTGGGTGGGTTTATGTTTATTCTAGGACCCTGTGGGCTGGGAGTCCTGCAGCAGGCAGGAGAATTTCATTGACATGTTTTCACTCAATTTTTCTAATATACAAAATAAGAGTATGGAACAAGGAAATTTCTAAAGTTTTTCTACTCAAAATTATTTAGAGTGAAATAATCTATCATATTGGTCATTTCAATCTTGATACAATAAAAATGGTTTTCTGCATTAAAAATTTAGGGAGAAATGCCAACAAAAATATTTCTTGGTGCTTTTGTCTTGCAATGAAGTTTCTCTCTCTCCCTTAATCTCTCCCTTCTTCTCTCTCTAAAAGCAATGAAAAAATTTCCTCAGGTAAAGATTAAATATATATATTAAATATGCATATTTAAATTATAAATATATATTAAATATACAACATATTTATATTATATACATGTATTGTATATAATATATAGTATATACATACTTATACATATAAATACTATACACTCACATGCACACATATAATACAAAGTGGCTGTGTTATTCATTTAGGGCATTTATTAGCTACTGAGTTGATGTAAGAGAAAAAAGAGAAAAAGACCTGTAAGAAATAAGAAATATCTGTGAAAGCTACATCCTTAAAAATTTCAACCAAATTTCCATATGTATATTTTATTTCTCTTCTTTATTTAACACTGTTTGAAACAAATATTTTATTGTTATTCCCCAGCCTACTCTGTTGGCTCAAATAATTAATGAGTTCCCCAGATATAAAATGATTTTTACCTTTCAAAGAGGCTTTGCAGTGTTCCAGTGACCTGCTCCTTAGGCAAACAAAATGTCTTTTTCTGCACATAATTCTGAGTTGAGAGAAGGTAAATTGAAATGACATTTAAATTTTAAAATTAGTTTTGATAAATTCAATATTGACAGTGTACTACTTGGGGGCACTTGACACTTGAGAGATCAGAAGTCAGACCTTCCTCAGAGAAATCTTGTTTTTCTACATCAAGAAGAATATCCATTTATTTTTTAATCTTTTAATGTGAAATTGAGCATCAAAAATAGCAAATTTCTTCCTTCCTTACTTCATTTTTCTTCTTTTTACATCCATGGATAGTCCTGAATTCTAACTTCTTAATAACAAGTCTGCCAAAATACTTTCTCAGATTTTTAGCAAACCCCAAATTTCCATGCAGTCCATCACTTGCTTTTCAGGAGTCTCAGTTTCCATATAGAGTATAAAAATTGGACAATATCTGAAGTGGGGGCAATTACCTACACATTTCAGGTCTCTCATGGTTTTTTTCCCCTTCAGTTTTTGTTAGCCAGGTAGATCTGAAGTACAACTGTATCCCCTGACCATTTTGACTGCCTAAATCTTCAGGCTACCATGTATAATGTGATAGGTAAATTTTCTGAGACGAAACAAGAAGTGAATCGCTTACCTGGTGTACTTTCATTCCCTGCCTGCCTTGGTTGCTTTTCTGTGTCTTCAAAAAGTAGTTTTATGTATTGTATTCATCGTCTGTATTTTCTTTCAGTGATACAATTAATCTCTTGAAGGTTCCATTTTCATGGTTGGAAGTGAGAGTGATTACCTTTTTTAAAAAAAAATAGGTATGAAACACATTATACTGATGAATTGAAAAAGTTAGGAGGAAATAAACATTGCCTATGATCACACAGCAAGGCATTTATGGACAAAGATTACTATTTTAGTCTCAAAAACTTTTGATCCAAGCTTTTTACTCTACACACTTCTAATCTGAGATAAGCTGGACTTCCAATGGTTAAATCTTGATCAGATTATATTGAAGAGGAAAATTAACAAGCCAACAATCCCATTTTTTAACAGAATATAATCTTGAATGCATTCTTACAAATGCTCATTTAACTAAATATTGCATTAAAAGACTGGGAATAATTTTCCTTGAATTAGCTATTGATGAAGTTCGCAATCTAAAGGTAGTTAGTATATAGAATACTATGGAAACAAAAAAAAAATGATTCCTAACTTTGAATTTCATTATCTTGTCCAGAAATCACATGACAAAATATTGACAGAAGTATTGTATTCATAATATCCAACCCAGTGACTAATGTTAATCTTTTAAATGAATAATAACATTCATTGTATAATGTGTTATAATGCTTATAGTAATTTTCAATTGTTAAGAGTATTTCACAGTGACACTGTATTATAATCCCATATATTGTAGAGAAGAAAGAAAATGGATGCCTAAATATGATTACAGAGATTTACCAGGGCAACGAAGAGTGTGTGACATTCAGCAATAAAACTGAGCTATTTTGTCTCCAGCTCAGATCCATTCCCCTTCTGCTATATTGAGAAAGCTGGATGTATTATGGATACAGCCTAAGAGCTTTGTTTTACACTACATCTCTATTTCTACCCTCTGGCACTAGGAAATACAAAATGAACTCCATGGGGAAAGGTTTCTGAAGCTTAGAATGAAAATATCCTGGGAAGCATCTGCTGTTTAAAGTGTAACTGGAATCTTGCTCTCTTTTAATTACAATATGCTCTCATGAGAAGACCAAGGCTCTGCACAGATCCTCTCTTGTTTCAGGAATTTAGGGAGTTCCCAATGGAAATCTCACATGAAAATCAAGGACAATTACACAGATCTCAACATGAATGACACTCCTTGAATTGATACATTAACCTTGGGATCAAGTGCCCTTCTGTTCTCTTCCATGTTCTATCAATAACGGTTTTTAGCAATGTCCCACATTATAGTTGTTACTGCTTTTCCAGACACTATAAATCTTGAATATTTTCTGCAATGGTTCATGAGGTTTTCATTCATGCCAAGTATTTGTAAGCTGTTTGATGCCCCCCAAACAATTAGAATGTCACAGTTTTACAAAATACAAAATGAGAGAGACTGAGTCTCTTCCTTGTGTGTTATACTCTGTCAGAGAAATCTCAAAGCAGTGATACTTGGTCTTGAATATGAGACAATTAATGGAAAATAATTTCCCACTCAGTTGCTATGAATTTTATGATATCTAGGTTAGAAAATGAATACTAGTGACAAAAATTATGATGTACTCACAATTTTATTTTTCGTCTGATGGATAAGCCATCATTAGGTATAAAACTCTTTGCTCAAAAAAGGCCCTCTCTAATTGAATAGGCTGTTTCAAAAAAATTACTATCTGAGTAGCTCAACAATCTTAAAAGAAGCTCATAAATATCTGAATTTCTCAGAATGTAATTGGAACATTCCACTATAGAAATTAAAATTGACTTCATCTATAAATTGAAGAGACTGGGTAGAAAAGAAATGTACAAAATAAATAAAATAGTGTGCTTATGTGAAATCTATATAATCGGTCATCAGTAATCATAGAAACAAGTATTCCTGGATGGCATAGCCATTTATTTACCTTGTAACTAGACTACCATAATCCAAATTTTCTAATAACTGATTTATTTCAAGATATCATTACATTTTATAGGTTACAGCCATTAATTTTTGAGTTGTCATAGCAATTTCTATTTTTGCTGAATCTACTTGTACATTCTGTGGAATTTAGTGAAAATAGAGCTCTCTTTAATTATAGCTTTCTTTCTGATTCTTAGTATGGAAAAATTGATTAAATTGTACTACAAGAAACTTTTACAACAATAGGCTAGGTAAAAACTATTTTACAGTTTCCTTGAAACATGAGTTATTCAAAGATTATCATTTCATAGGCTTGCTAATTTTCTAAAATGAATGAGTCAGATAATTGCTATGATTTCTTTTCTTAGGAGTTATCAGTTATAGCATGACTGTATTCTATTCTAGAATCAAAGTTTTTTAAAAAGCTTTCCAATTTTCTTCTTATTTTGCTTAAGAATTCAGACAAGTTCAGGATTTTAAAAATTGCATTTTGTTCATAAATGAAAATACTTGAGAAAACAAAGTGTCGGGGAGGAGGAAAGAAAGGCACCTGTGTAAGTTTTACCTTGTGAGCAACAGATACACAAATGAATTTGTGCATTAATGCCAGCTGCTTTAAATTTAGTTGTTATATACACTGAGATTTAGCTCTTTACTTTTTCTTTTTTAGCTCACAAAAAACACTGCACCTTGAAAACCTTGCAAGTATATGGCACAATTGCCTCAAAACAGCAAATTAAGCCACCCCAGTTTCTGTGATTTATGATGGAAGCTCACCAGAAAGAGATTATTTCATATTCATGACAAAAAATAATTCAATGTTTAGTAAGATAAACATTATATATCACTTCTTTCTAAAAAAAGTCAATTTAACACTACATCCCAATAGGCCATCATTGCTCTTGAATGTCTAACATTTTTTAGAAGAAAATGACAGCAGCCAGCAGTCAAGGCAATACTAGTTATTTGCAGCACTTAATCTGTGGGGTTGCTTTGAGAAATATTGGCATAGACTCAAACATCAAGGAAAGTATTCCTTAGAATCTGGAAAGTGTTTATTTAAATATTTGAGAGCAAGGCTGTGGCAAAAGTTAATTTGACCCTAGCTTCATAGATAGCAAACTTAATACTACAAAGATAATTATCACAGGATAAATGTTCATTTTTAAGTACATGGCAACTTTTCTCCATATTTTCTGTGTAGTCTGGTAGCTTCTCTCTTCTGTGCACAAACCTTTTTATGTTCTTATGAGATAACTGCCATGCCCATCAACAGCTAGTATTAAAGTACAGTACAAACCATGGCCTCTGGGTTTGTTTTTACATGGTATCAAGCCCTTCAGAATTCTTTTTATTAATTTAACCTCCATAATCTATTTTTTCTTTACTAATATTTTCTCAATATTTTTTCATTTGACTTCAGTCATGATGATGTATTCTTGTGTATGAATATTCTCACTGGAGGCTTCTTAGGTATTATTTTCTGAAGGTTCACCAAGCTAGACATGATTGGTTCATGGTTAAAAATAAAGTGTTATTTTCTGTCTTCTACATCAAGCTGGAAATTTATTCAAAATAATTTTTAAGACAATGTATATCACCTCAACTAGATTGTAAACTAGCTACAAGTCTTCTATGATCTTCCTATTTCTCCTTGGTACCCAGTGAGATAATTATGTATTTTTATTTAACATTACAATAATCAACATAAAAATAAGGGAGACATAAAAATGTTTTTAATGTTTCTGACTCCTCTAGCTGATATTTTCTTTCATAGTAAAAATTCCTATGTACATTTTTCCATATATTCAGCTTTTATAACACATTTAAAATCATTATCAGGTTGTCTCATGATAGAATTTCTTCAGCTACTTAAAATTTGAGCAAAAAAGGAAAAGGACTCATTGACATGAACAACAGTGGACCGTGGAGGAGGCAGGGTAGATGTGGAAATGGGTATCAGGGGCATAAATGGTAATGAAAAAAATGCAATTAAAAAAGTTTTGGGACTTTGGGTCAAGATGGAGGTATAGGTAGATACACTTTGCCTCCTTGCACAACCAAAAGAAGGGCAACAACAAATTTAAAAATAAACAAACAAAAAAATGGCCAGAAATGCCTGAAATTGAATTGTATAGAAGTCTGGCGACCAAGGAGTGAAAGAAGAAACATTCATCCAGACTGGTAGGAGGGGCAGAGATAGGCAGCTGAGGTGGAGAGGACTTGGGGCAAGGCAGCCATTAGAGGACTGGGGTGGGCGAGGTTGTGTCTGGCAGACCAGGCAAATAAGCAGCTAGCAGATGAGGAGGTCCCACATTTGCTTGCAGATAAACTGGGAGGAACAACTGGGGAGCAAAATAGACCACGAAACCCAGGGTTCCAGCATGGGGAAATAAAACCTCAAAACCTCTGACTGAAAAAATCTGTGGTGGTTGCAATGGGCAGGAGAAACTCCCAGCCACACAGGAGAGACTCCTAGCCCACAACTCCTATAACCTGGTGGAGTTGAGAAAACTCACATACTTTTTTCATGCTAAAATAAGAACATGGTTTTTTTTACTTTTTTTTCCAGTTTCAGTTGACATACAATATTACGTAATTTCAAGCATACCACCCAGTGATTAGACATTATATAACTTATTAAGTTGTCACCCTGTTAAATCTAGTAGTCATCCGACACCATACATGGTTATAATATTGACTATATTTTGTATGCTGTATTTTATATTGCTGTGAGTATTCTGTAACTACCAATTTGTATTTCTAAATCTCTTTACCTTTTTCATTCCAGTCTAACACCCCTTGCAAATGGCAACCACCAATATGCTCTCTGTATGTATAAGTCTGTTTCTGTTCTGCTTGTTTATTTATTTTGTTTTTTATATCTATTTTGTCTGGTGCAATTGTTGCTGCCCCAGCTTTTGTTTCTTTGTTTTCGTTTGCATGAAATATCTTTTCCTATCTCTTTCCTATAAATCTGTATGAGTCTTTTGATCTCAAGTGAGTCTTGTATACAACATATGTAAGAGTATTGTTTTGTTATCCATTCAGCCTTCATATATCCTTTGATTGGAGACTTTAACCCATTTATATTTAAAGTAATTTCTGATATATATACGTATTTATTGTCAATTTATTATTTATAGTTTTTATCTTTTTTTCATTTTTCTCCTGAAATAAGACCATTTAACATTAGATGTAATACTGCTTTGGTGGTGATAAACTTTAGCATTTCTTGTCTGGGAAGTTCTTTATCCATCTTTTGATTGTAAATGATAGCTTTGCTAGGTAAAGTAAACTTAGTTTAGATCCTTGCTTTGCATCACTTTCCATATTTCTTGTCACTCCCTTCTAGCCTACAAAGTTTCTGTTGAGAAACCAGTCTTATGGGAGCTCTTTTGTAGGTAACTAAATGCTTTTTTCTTTTTCTTGCTCTTTTTAAAATTTTCTTTGTCTTCAACTTTTGCATTTTAATTATGACGTGTCATGTTGTGGGATTCTTTGGGTTCATCTTGTTTGAGACTTTCTGTGCTTCTTGGGCTTATATGTTTGTTTCTTTCACCAGGTTAGAGAAGTTTTCTGTTATTATTTTTTCACATAGGTTTTTAATTCCTTGCTCTCTCTCTTCTCCTTCTGGTATCCCCATGATACAAAAGTTGCTTCACTTAAAGTTGTTCCAGAGGTTCCTTATACTATACTCTTTTTTGGGATTTTGTTTTCTTTCTGTTGCTTGGGTGTTTTCTGCTTCCTTATCTTTTAAATCCCTGATTTGGTTCTCTGTTTCATCTACTCTACTATTGGTTCCCTATAATGTTGTCTTCATTTCAGCTAGTGTATTCTTCATTTCTGACTGGTTCTTTGTTTCTTTTCTATCTCTGTTTTTATATTTTCTATGTCTTTGTTGAAGTTCTCACTAGTTCATTTACTCTTCCCATAAGTTCACTGAGCATCCTTATAACTAGTGTTTTGACTTTGCATCTAATATCCTGCTTGTCTCCATTTTGTTTATTTCTTTTTCTGTAGTTTTATTCTGTTCTTTCATTTGATTTATCTTTCTTTGTCTCCTCATTTTGGCTGGCTTCCTGTGTTAGTTTCTATGTATTAAGTAGAACTTCTACATCTCCTGGGCTTGGTGGAATGGCCTAATATAGTGTGTTATCCTACAGTGTCCAGTGGCATAGTTTCCCTGATCACCTAAGCTGGGCACTCCAGGTATGTCTCCTGTGTAAGCTGTGTACACCCTTCTGTTGTAGGTAAACCTTCATTGCCATTGTCACCTAATTGGAGAAACTTACAACCCAAGCCAATTGGTTGTGACCACTGTGGTGGATCAGCTGTGCAGGGACTGACCCAACAGAACAAGACTTACTTCAGCAGGGCTTTGGTGCCTAAGAGTCTGCTGCTTGAGAATGTTCTTTGTGGAGGAGGTTGGGTGGTACTTTGATGTGGTTTAAAAGTGTCTAAAAGGTGCACTGGCCCTGGGGCCTCCTAAGAAGTACATGTCAAGGTCAGCTGTCACTTGCCTGGGTTCACTCAGCATGAGCTACAAAGTAACCTGCAGGTGGCTGCTACTTTTACTGGGTTTGGAGGTACCCAGGAGAAGTCAAACTGCAGACCAATACCAGTTGTCTCTAGTGCTGGGCCTGGGTTCACTTTGCAAGTGGTACTGGGCAATGATCAGAAAAAGATTCATATATGTCACAGATGTAGAACCTGAAAATTGATTTAAAGTAACTATGATCAATATGTTAAAGAGTAATAAATAGTAATAAGAACTTGATATGACTTATCATCTGATATGATACACTAGAAAGGGCCATAATCCAAATTGTATAACCAAAATTGTATTATTAGTCTTACAATGAGAAAGCATCAGACATATGCAAATCAAGTGGTAGTCTACAAAATGTCTGAAAAATATTCTCCAAACTATCAAGGTTATGAATACTCAGGAACTGTCACTATTGCATAGTTCACTAAGAAGACACAAAACAGTTAATACAATTGGGCTTCCTATATTGCATCCTGAAATGGAAAAAGCTTATTAGTAGAGGTATGCCGAAAATGAATAAAGTCTGTGGTTTAATTAATAGTGTATAAATGCTAATTCCTTTGCTTTGATAATATACTGTGTAAGATCTTAACATTAGTGGAAGCTGAGTGAAGAGTATTTGGAAATTCTCTACTATTTCTACAACTCTTCTTTAAGTCTAAAACATTTCAAAATAAAAAAGTATCCTACTTGGGAAAGTGGGAAAGGGATGGAGTAAGTTAATATACTAAAAATATAGTACGGAGGGTTGGAAGGTCTACACTATCTACACTACCTTAGTTTTTTGTGTACACTATTTCTATAATCTGTTTGTCCCTCAGTCACATCACCTTTTGCACTGATGATATTTTTATGAGACTCAGAGTTAATATTTAACCAAAAAGTTCATAGACAGAACCTTTTCTGTGGAAGATATCAATGACATTCTTGTTCTATCAGAGAGACACAGCAACAAGTATGCTTGACTACATCAACTATAGCTTGCCAATCAACTTAATGAATAGAATGAGCTTTATTTTTGTTCTTGAACAGAGAGCATATGAGATGATAATGGGTGTGACCAATAGGTGGCCAAATTAAGACCTCATGAATATGGTAGTCTTCATATGGATTATTAATATTTAGAATATTCTTAATGAATACATTTTACATATATAGTATCTATTATGTATCATGATATTAGAATATAATAAATATTTAATATCATGTCCAAGTGTCTCATAAATTTTTTTTCAGTCTTTCCATCTCTTCCTGTCTATGGACACTTCTCATAACCTTCTCCTCACTACTCTTTTTGGCTTCTCCAGAATTAAATAAGAGGTAAGGAGGAACAAAAAGTTTAAAAATGATTTTATTAGTTGAGATGTAATGTGGTATTGGCATATTTAGGAAACAAAGTTGCTCAGATGTTTTCTCTCATAGGACACTTCTGAGTGTTCTTCAAAGATCGCTGTATATTACTAACTAATTAATATCTGTAGTTGTTTGACATGACTGAGCCCTTAAGCCATAGGCTCAGGGAACTCTCTATTGGAGGACACCTCCACATAATCCTTTCAAGTGCAGACCCTTGCCATCTTGGGTCAATGCCTAAAGCATGAGGAGCAAGGTGTTAGCTCATTCCTTGGTAGAACAGTTTTGTTCCACCCTCGCCCATTTCTTCTGTTCTGCAACAAGAGGATATTTTAAGAGTGAACTTTTTACAAGTTCCTGCTTTCATATATTGAAGCCCAGATTCAAAGAGCTGGAAACAAACCATTTTAAACCTCTTCTCCCAGGAAACATATGGCATACTGCACTTCTCAAGGAATTTTTCACTGCTGGAATCCATCCAGGAGCAGAACGAAGTAAACGTTCCAAAACTTGCTTAACAATCTCTTGACCTCTGCTTCCTTGATGGTCAAGAGATTGTTAATCAAGTTTTGGTCTGGCCTCTGCTAATATTCTTAACTGAATTAAAAAAGTAAATTTAATATTTAAATTTTTTTCAACATCATACACTACTACTATTTTAAATTATTTTTATTCTTTAACCTGCCAATGATTAATCCACCACAAACTGATTAATTCACCACTTACATATTGATAATTATTTTCCAGATTGCCAGTTAAAAAGAAAAAGTATACCTTAATGAAAAATTATATTTATTATATTTATTTTCTCTAATTTTTTAATGTTTAGATCAGGTATATTTTAATGACTTCTATACATTTTAGATCAGTTCAATATGGTAAAATTTTCTTAAGCTGCCCGTATTTACCACTGTCATAAAGATAAGAGAAGAAGCCCAGTACTGATTCTGAGAATGAACCACTTAAATATTTTATTGTAATTTTTCACATTATAGTAACTCTGAGACATTATTCAGGCTGTTTCTAATGATGAGATGATCTGTATCTCCATTAAGACAAAGCCAGGAGGTAACATAACAATATAATTTTGCCAAATTATGGTCCAAGGATTAATATAACCCATTCAACTGAAAAGATGACCAAAAAAAATTTATGTATGGCTCTTAGTTCATGATTTTTAAAGTATTTTATAATTCAACGCTAAACAGATGAGTTTTGTAAGCAGGGTACTGGGCAAGTGACTCTGTCCTTAGGAAAACCTATAAATTGACAACTTTCTCATCACTCTTTTTCAGCATTCTTGCTGATAGAGTAAAGAATAATCCATCAAGTTGCAAAACATCTATTCGATTTAGTTGCAGCCAGTTGTGGTGAAGTTCAGCTAAAAATGGCCAATTTAAAGGCTCTGGAAAGACCAAAGCAGTTCATGTCCCTGGGGGCCAACGGGTGAGAAAAAGCAATGAAGTGACAATCAACGAAAAGGACAAAGGACTGTTTCAGCTGCAGCATCATTGAGGCTGGGCAAGCATTGCTTCTGTGTTGCAGAAGTAAACACACAGCAATTAGCAGTACTGATCTGATTTTGCCTAGGTGGCTGCTTTCATGCCCTTTTTCGTGATGCCTTTCTCACTTTTCTGATTGTAATATCTGCAATGTTCAGACCATTCTGGCTAAGCTAGAATTGAAAGTTATATTCTGAGGCCCTTCCTCATCTCTAAAGATAAAGTTATAGTGGATAAAAGAAACATTTAAAAAGATATAGCCATATCATAAAATTAAATAAATACATATCTGAAAACCAGAAAGCAAATCACAGTGCAGAGCTGAAGCCATGAACACTCCAGGCTCCCAATACAGACACAGCTGAGCATTTGAGTCACACAGAAGAAAAACATTCTCCACAACAGGTGAGGAAATGGAGTCAGGGTCACCATGTTAAAAGCAAGGTATGATATCCCTGGCTGGCGTAGCTCAGTGGATTAAGCATGGGCTGAGAACCAAAGCATCACAGGTTCGATTCCCAGTCAGGGCACATGCCTGGGTTGCAGGCCGGGTCCCCAGTGGGGGCCACATGAGAGGCAACCACACCTTGATGTTTCTCCCTCTCTCTTTCTTTCTCCCTCCCTTCCCAACTCTAGAAATATTTTTTTTAGAGCAAGGTATGATAAAATACCTTTGCTTAAAAAAGTGAAAAAGCTGAAAAATGCAACAACTGCTTGGCAACATGGCTCCTACATCTGTGCTGTTTTCAGAAGCAGCAGGACAGACACATCCCTACCAACTCAGTCATTGGATCAGCAATATCTGATGACACCATGGAGTAGGAGCTGAGCTACACATAGAGGCCCCGTTCTCAACAGGGAGTCCTGGGCAGTTGTGTGGAAGTAACTGCCAAGCCACTAGAGATGATGGAGAAAGTGACCTTCCTCTGTTAAACACCAGCTAAACAAAACTCTAACTATATAAAGTACAAGAACTATAGAAGTTACCAATAAACTAAACACTTGTAGATAAATCCCTTCCAGATAAAATGAAAATGACATAGTAATCAGACAAAAAGCTTCAACATATTAGTCAGAGTCCTCTGCATTATTAGTGAGTAAATAATATTCATTAAAATAATGAATGAATTAAAAAGAATAAAAATGAAAGTTAAAGAAGTATATATTCCACAATTCAGCATTGCGTTTGCTATATGTAGTCACAGAAATTGAAGAAAATTTAGCAAAATATTAATATTATTGTAGTCTTTATTAAAAGATTTTTATATGCTATTTTGCATAACAATGAGTTTTACTGTTAACAGTCCTTGAATTTTTAATGGCAAGTTCACATCTTTTTTTGAGTTTATGGATATTAAAGTATTTGGTGGGACAAATATTAACAACATTTCATTGAAGACACACTGAGAGTCGTAATTAGTGATCACATAGTTACTGACAGTGTATTACTCAAACTTACATCACCTGACACAAAAGCCCATTGATATAGCTCTAAAACAATTCATTGAATTTCTTTTTAATCCCAATTTCCTCATTTGTAATTTATTACAATGTTGGAAAGACGAAATTCCATGTGTAAAGCACCAAATGGGTCTTCAGGAAATGTTGCTATCATTTCTTTTATTTCTCTTAGCAGCTTTTTGCTTTTCTTAGAGTTTATTTGACTTTTGTTTCTAAAAAGTTAAAAATCTATGCAGCTGGAACCAAGTTTAAGTTTTACATTTTTTACCCACTCTACCTGTCATTAACAAGTATATGTTTCTACAACCTACAATAATAACTTGGCCCTTCACAGCTAACATGTAGATGAAGAAGATATTAGTATTCATTTAAAAATGGTTTTCAATCAAGAAATCTGAGGCTTGGGGTTACATGATTCACCCAAGTTCCTAGAACTAAGGAAATTGAGCTGAAATTTTAAATTTGCTTTTCTGATTCCAAATCCTAATTTTCCTGTACATGAGGGGCTTTCAGTTGTCTACCAACATACTGAGTTTTTTTATTTGTTAGTTGTTGCTTTCAGAATTTCTTAAGCAAAATTATTGGTGGAAGCTCAGTGTGTAAAATAAGGACGGGGAATGTGCTGGTGGTGTGAGGATACAGTGGTGCATTATAAAGGAGGCAAGGCCCTAGAGACCCCAAGGTTTCTGTAGGTTTAGGGTGGCCCAAGCCTTTCTATTTTCACAAGTTCCCAGGTGAGGCTGCTGCTGCTGCTCTGGAAATCAGATTTAGAGAATTACTATTCCAATTTCTTGCTACTTATGTGTGGTGTGAGAAACAGCAGCATCAACCTTCCTTGGAATGTTTTTAGAAATGCAGAATTTCAGAACTCACCAGATCTGTTAGATCATAATTTGCATTTTACTAAGATTTGTTGCACACAAATGAGAAGCTCTGGGTTGACAGAATAGGTTTCAGTCTTGAGTTATACATTAGTATAACCTGAGGAGATATAAAAACATAAATGCTTGATTCTCTCCCTAAAAAAAGCATTCATTTATTTGATCTAGGGTACAGACATGTGCAAGTGTTTTCAGAAATGCTTCCCACATGTCTCAAAGGTACAGACAGGGTTGTGAGCCATTGGCTTAGAATGTCCACACTTGCCTTAGATCAAGAAACATCTGACAATCTGATTAAAAAGCAAGTTCTCACACATATAAAATATTTGGTAGATTAAGGAGAGGCCAAGCATATATAATTTTAACAGGAATTCTAAGCAGTCTTATTGCTAGATGAGTTAGAATCTCTCATCCTGAACTCTACACATATCCCTGCAATAAATGAATTGCATTTTGATAATACTTTTACTTATAGTAGCATTTTTATAGTGCCTCAATCAACATTTTGAATGCCATAAAATAATTGAAGGCAGATATGTGTATCTATCTATTTATCTATCTATTTTTCTATATCTATATCTATCTATATCTATCTATATAATCTATATCTATATCATCTCTATATGAATTTTCTCAGAGACTAGCATGGAATGATTAACTTTGAAAGATGAAAAATTTTGTTTGTAGGCCCTGATTGAGTCTAATTCCCTGTATTAGTGTTGGCTATTCATTTCCCATCCTTAGATATCAAGTTCTTCATTCATATATAGAAAAGGACACACTGAATGATTATGACTGTACGAAGTATCATCATTTAGATAATGGTGAGCGTATAGGTTACTGCCAATTTAACAACATTTGATTTTAACATCTGGTGCCTTTTGACCTATATTCCAGAATGCCTTTATTGATGTAGTCAGCTTTCAATGACCCCCGAAGACTTCCTGTAACAATTGTTTCAAGCAAAGCTGAGCTGTATGGTAGAACACTGTCTTGACCAATTTATAACAATGCCTCAAAGTGGAAAAACTGGGATCCAGTCTATTTTGGGTTTATGGCCTGAGCCAACTGATTTTAAGGTAAATCTTGTAAAATGGGGACTTGGTTGAGGTGAGGCAGAGAGTATATGACCTAAAAATTTTGGATTGATCGGGACAGTAAAGCGAAATGAGGATTTTTAAAGTAAGTCTTGATAGGAAAACTGTTAATTTTAAAAAGTAAGCTCTTTATTTGGTTTATAGAACAGTATATTTTCCAAAGCAAGCAGATAATTTTCTGCAGGGCTCAGTATTATGTAGCACAAAAGCAAGAAAGTAGTTTTCCACCGAGAAGGGTTTTTAGCACAGAACAAAAAGTAGGTTAATTTAGGTTCTCTGAACTTAATTTATAGAGCTTATTTTGTTGTAATAATTAGTTGTGTGTCCTGAAGGGTATTGTGGTGAATCCTGCTTCTTTCTAAGAGTGTGGCCAGCTTCTCTCTTTCCTGAAATCTGACTTCTCTAGCTAGATGACACTGAAATAAGGATTTTTGTATCTACCAGCTGGTAGGACATTCACCAGGTTTGTCCTTCAGACTTTCAGGATCACATTTACTCCAGGTCATTTACAACAGACATTTCTAAGTCCTGAGAACTTTCTACCCATTGAACATGGGTGACAGTGAGTTCTGACCTAACACTGCTGCTGCTCTCTGCAGCACTCCCTCCCTCAAGCATCTAGTGTCCTGACCTCTAGGGTTCTTTGTTTCTGATCTTCTACAGAGTGCAGAGGCCACTACTGTGAAGCTGTCTAGTGTGGCATGAACTGTTGTTCTGGGAAATAAGAATCCAGAAATACTTCAAATAAAGGCAACTGCTGGGTTGGAAAATGGAAACTAAGCATGTTAGTAAGCACTCAGGCTGAGAAAACTGTTCTAATAGCAGGGACAGTAAAGACTAGGAGTGAGGTATCTACAAGGCAAGGGGAAAGGAAAGTCCCATATTAAACAGAGGCTATGATTCCATGATTATGATGCATCCATTATATGGTCATGTGTCACTTAAGGGCAGGGATACGTTCTAAGAAATGCATCCTTAGTTAATTTCATCTTTGTGTGAAGATCATAGAGTGCACTTCCCAAACCTAGGTGGTGTAGCCTGTTGCTTCTAGGCTACTACCTGTCCATCATGTTACTGTATGGAATACTGTAGGCAATTGTAACACAATAGTAAGTATCTATGTATCCAAACATATTTAAACATTGGAGAGGTACAGTAAAAATACAGTATAAAAGATTACTAATGGTATACCTGTATAGGGCACTTACTATGAATGGAGCGTGCAGGACTGGAAGTTGCTCTGGGTGAGTCAAGTGAATGGTAAGTGAGTGTAAATGCCTACAACATAGTACTGTAGATTTTATACATAGTGTACACTTAAGCCACACTAAATTTATTTTAAAAATTGCTTTTCTTAGCTTTAGTTTATTGTAACTATTTTACCTTCAAACTTTAATTTTTTAACTGTTTAACTCTTGTGTGATAACACATCTTAAAACATAAACATTGGAGAACTATACAAAAATGTGTTATTTCTTTAAATTCTTATTCTTTCTATAAAATATTTTCTATTTTTTTATTTTAAAACTGTTTTCTAAAATGTAATGTGTAAACACATACATTAGCCTAGGTCTACACAGGCTCAGAATCATCAGTAACACTGTCTTCACCTCTACATCTTGTCTCACTGGAAGGTCTCCAGGAGCAATAATAAGCACGGAGCTGTCAAATCCTGTGAAAACAATTCTTTCTTCTGGAATGCCTCCTGAAGGACCTGTCTAGGCTGTTCTTGAGGAGGTTTCACTCTTTTCAGAAGTATGTTCTTGGTGGTTTGCTTGATTTGTTTCATTTTTTCATCGTAGATTTGCTTACAAGCAGGTAATGCAACACGAAGAGTTCTATTAGTGAAAATCATTTGTGTTGGGGTCTATGTTTTCAAACTTTTTAAGGGACTTATTGCAGTTTGCAAAAGCTTTGGCTAAACCCTTTACTGTGCATTTCCCTGCAGGAGAGGAGTCCTTTTTTCATGTCCTACAGTTTCCTTTACTCTGGTTTCTTTTTCAGCTTGCAAGCCTGTTTCAGTTCCAATAATTTCTCATGAATCAATTCCTCAGAACCATCTCTAGGAGCTCCTCAATCTCATCTTCATCCATACCTGTATTAAAGTTGTTTTCCATTTCAATCACAGCTCATTGAGTTTTTTCATCTGTGTGCTATGGCATTACAAGCTATGACATCACTAGGTGATAGGAACTTTTCAGCTCTATTATAATTTTGGGGGACCAGCATTGTATATAGTCTGTCACTGACCTGAGTGTTGTTATGCAGTATATGGCTGTATCTAAACTTCATTCAACTCTCACAACCCTGGTGATAGACGTCCTTATATCCATTTCAGACAAACGGAAGGGACCTGTGATTAAAACAAAGATGAGATTAGCCCCGAGTTTCAGAGCTCTGTGGACAGAGCCAGGCTACAAGCACAATCCAGTGGCACTCTTTTCTCCTCACAATTTTGACTTTCTGTGCAATAAGATTTGAGTGCACATTCTGGAACTTACGCTGTGTTGAATTCATTAGACTAGTCTCCTTTGCAGTAAAACAAAATGATTCAACTAGTGTTAACATTTGTCTCAGAAAAGCCTGAGACATTCATCAACATATAAATTTGGAATTGCTGGATTCTACCTCGTGGAGAACGTCCACATGAAAATAAGACAGGAGAAGAAAAGCAGAGCTAGGAAATAAAGGGTGTTTATTCTAATTGTATTGTTTGGGTTCTGGGTTTCTCTAGTCTATCTCCAGGACATTTTCAGAACATGAAAATAAGCCCTCTTTTTGCTTAATTCTGTTTAAGTTGGATGTCTAAAAAAAATCCTGATTACAATTATGTTCTTTGGAATATTAAAAACAATGTTTTTCTTTAACTGTTTTTTTGCAAATTTTCTAAATTTGTCTAAATGCATAATAAAAACATGTTATGCCAATTCCAGGTTGAATAATTCACTTTAATGGCATGATTTGATGCCACTTTCTTCTACTTATCTAAGCTCAAAACTTATTCATTCCTTAAGCCAGAGCTCAGAAATTGCATTTTATTAAAAACATCCCTAGCTCCCCTATAAGAATATTTAGCTATCTGTCCCTTATTTCTCATAATAAACACTAAAGTATTTGTGATCAGAGTTAGTAGTTTTAAATAAAATTATTTTATTGCTTTATTTTTAAAAATATTTCAAATACAAAAGATCCTACAATTAGGCAGAAAGTACCAGCTAGCAAAAACCATGCCTCCACCTCTTAAGAAACTATAATCTTTGGTGTTATCTATATTTCTAAAAGAACTTCATATAAACATATCTATTTATCACTTAATATAACAACAAATGAAAGTCAATTGCACATATGGTACTAAAAGTTTATGTTTTCAAAAAACATCTTGTTGAAAGTTTATATTTAAGCATAGGTAGATAAACCTATTTTTTCTTTTTAAATTATTTATTCTATTATATGCATTCTCCACATTTTGTTTAACTAGACCTTATCACTGGGGATGCACAAATACACACATTTAGGTTTTTCTGTATAACACAGTGCTACAATAAACATCCTCTTACATAAATCTTTGCTTACCTATAAAAATGTCCCCATGCAATAATGTGTTTAAATGGAGAAAATGTAAAAATCTTATGAAAAAAAATCTTTATAAAGGATCGAAAAAGAAAAAGGAGAGCAAAGAAATGTAAAGCGTCTCTCCGGGATATTTTCAGAACTGGAGATAATAGACTTTTCTTTTTTGACTGATTCTGTTTAAGTTGGTGGTCAAAAACTTATATCCAAATGATAAAAAAGTATGTATATTTACATGCTGTGTTTAAATATTGCAAAATTGTTCTCTCAGTTGCTTTTACTAATTTGCCCTCCTACCAACAGTTAATAATGGTTTAGCTCATTCTTTCATAAAGCTCAGAAACATCACATGTCAACATTTTTGGTTTATTTCTGCTGGTATAGTGTGATATGTGCTTATAATTTGCTTTATTTTGTTTATGAATCTATTTATTTCAATTATCGGTGTGCCACTTTACCTGTTTATACATTTGACCATAACTTTTTCTCACCCCTATATTAGATTTGGTTCTCCAGAGAAATAGAATGGATTGATGATGATAAATGATAGATGATAGATAGATAGATAGATAGATAGATAGATAGATTCGATAGATAGATAGATAAGCACATTTATTATTAGAATTAGTTCACGTGATTCTGAAGGTTGGGGAAGCTGCCTGTCAGTGATCTGCAAGCTGGAGAACCAGGGATGTCAATGGTATGATTCAACCCTATTCCAAAGGCCTGAGAACAAAGGGACTGCTAGTTTAAGTCCAAGAGTCTAAATGCTGGAGAATGAGGAGCTCTGATGTCTGAGAGCAGGAGAAAATAAACGCCCCAGCGCAAGGAGAGAAAGACAGTTTACCCTTTCCTTTGTGTTTTTGCTTCAGTGTGCCCCCAGTGGACTGGGGCATTGGGTGATGCTTACCTCATTGATGAGGGTGGATCTCTATATTCAATCTACTAAATCACCTTCTAATATCTTCTAGAAACACCCACACAGACACTTCCAAAAATGATGTTTTATTAGCTATCTGAACATCTCTTCAGACAGACAAATTGACAAATAAACCTATCCATCATGCTCCCTATATTTGCCTATTTCTTTCCTACTGAATTTTTGGTATTTCTTTTTTAAATTCTTACTTGCTTTTTTATGTGTTTCTGTTTTTCTTTAGTATTTTGACTTTTGTTATCTTTTTATGTGTACATTTTTAATTTTACATAATCAATTTCATCTTATGGATTCTGGATTCTTCTTTTTTATTTAGAAAATCTTTTCTTTCTCCAAGATAATAAAATATTTTTTATATTTTTGTTGAATTTTATTATTTAGTAGCTATTGATATATTAATAATAAAAATAATAAAACTAACATATTGGACACATATTGCTAGGTATTGTATTCAAGTTTATGTATTATCTTATTTAACCTCAAATAAATTTATGAGGTAGGAAATTAAGTCTTAAGAACATTGTACTAATTGTCAAAGCTGTGAATATATTGATAGCAGGGCCAATATTCAAACCCTGAAAGTCTAACTTCAGAGTCCCTAGTTTTATTACTACCATATATTTAGTAGATAAAATAATATTTTACCTAAGTTATTTAAAAAGCAAAACACAAATTTAAGAAACTCACTGTGTACATGAATAGTTGTTACTTTAATTTTTAACATCTAACTGAATGAGTATTAAAACATAGGACTTCACCTGCTTCTTACATAAATTTTTCAGTGAATGATAGCCAAAAGTTGAAGCAATTTTGATTTTAGTACTTGGGTAGAAATTGCCTTGCTGGTCAATGCTCTCCACCATGCTCAGATACTCAGGCTTCCCCTCACTTTAATTCCCAAACTTTTCGCATCAAAATGATTCACATAGTCCAAACTAACATCTTAGAAAATGTAAGTACTCAAAGATTATGATATGCAATAAAATAAAAATAATGCTAAACTAGAAATCTAAAAATTAATATAAAGGTGGAAAAAATAACTTTACTTCAAAAATTTTCAACCTAAAACTTTTAGAATTAATCTATTGTAACAGCTTATAACATTTGAAGGAGGGGCCCATCTCCGGTTTCCATAGCAGCGTCTTCACTCCTGGGTGTGCACACCAAGGGAAAGCTTAGGATGCCCCACTGGGGTGAAGGAAGTAACCATTAGAACTTCTACTTGTGTGTATTTATAAATATGTCAATTACTTTACAAATACGTAAAGCATAGATGAAAATATCTCTCCATACTGTACTCTAGCTTTATTTTTCTCAGAGAAGCATGGTATAAAACATAGAGATCTAGTATTATTTTATTTTTATTTGGTATACCAGTTGTTCAGTTATCATTTACTGACTAATTCATAGTGTTTTATTGTTTTTAAATTATAGGTTCATTATATGTTTTATATATGTTTTGAAATCTTTATCCTAGTTCACTTACCTATCTGCTGACTTATGTGCCAAGATCAAATATTTGTATTACTGCCCTGAGTGGTATGGCTAAGTGAGTTGGTCATTGTCTAACAAACCAAAAGGTGGCCAATTCAATTCTCAGTCAGTGCATATATATGCCTGTGTGGTGGGTCAGGTCTCCATTTGGGGGCATGCTAGAAGCTACCAATCAATGATTCTCTCATGCATTGATGTTTCTCTCCTGTTTCTCCCTCCCTTCCCTTCCCTGTAAAAATAAATAAATAAAATTTAAAAAAATGTTTCTATTACTGTCTTGTAGTGTTTTAATATTTTGTAATGTAGTAATACTATTATTAAAATTATTAGTTTATCACAGTTTATTATTCTTCATTTTATAATACTTATTTATGCCTATTCTTACATGTTTTTACATATGAGGTTTAGTATCAACTTGTTAAGTGGTAAAGAAACAAAATAATCAGCCAGTATTTTATTAATACCATTAACTTTACAGATTAATTTTGAAAGTTGAAATGTTTACAACAATTATTCTTATTGATTAAATACAAAATATTTTGGTAACTTATTTTTATCTCCTTTTGTAAATAGAGTAAATCAAAAATAGTCACAAATTCTTTGAAGCTTCTCCCATCAAAAAATGAAATATGTTTTTTCAAATCTTTCGATCCAGACTGGCCTTTGTCTGTCAGGGACTAAAACAAAAGAAGTAGTTAGCATGTGAAATGGTTAAAATTAAAGGTTTATGTAACTAACTTAGTTGACAAGAGGGACATGGAAGAAACAGTGTATAAATAGATTTTTTTAAGAAAAGACGAATGATTTCTTAGGAGAATTGAGAGATAAGCAAGCTTATAATAATGTTTGTCTATACAGGTATATGTGACATTTTTAGGGCTATAAAACTCCCCAGAGAGGAAAATTTTAGTAGATTTACTTTCAGGCCTTCTCCTGGGAATAGAAGCCTCCCCAAAGAGGAAATTCATGGCAATCCTCATTCCTCCAGAGTTTCTGCTTTTAGTCAGATAAGGGAAGCTCTGACAAGACTTCTGCATCTGTTGAATCTCTGATGTCTTCAGCTTAAAATAAACTTTAAACCAACTCTAAGATTCTGAGTGGGTCCCTACAAGTTTTTAGGTTAGAACTAAAATAACCTGTGGTTTGTACTCTCAGTATTTTAGAATGCTGCTGTGACCACACAAATAAGCCTGAACCAGCTTCCTAGATCAGATCACATGGAAACAGTGAAGGCCAGTATCACCACGTGGGGCAGAGGTGAGTTGTTTCCACTGAGCACAGCCCAAACTGTTAACCAAAACAAATATGAGTGAATGTTATTGTTGTTTTAAGTCATTGATTTTAGAGGTAGTTAATTACACACTAATGAAGGACTGATGGATATTTAAAGTTTCTTCCTCTAGGTCTCAGACCTTTCCTATTAATTTTATTATATAATTAATTGACATGCATTCACTATTGTAAATGAAATCTCTATTTTCAAGAGGTTGTTGTTTATAAATGTGAAAGCTGTGTGTATTAATTTTGTACCTGTACTAATTAATGTTTTTAGAAGATCTAGTGAATTTTAAATATAAATACCTGAAGGAACCAGCCATGTGATATCATCATTTTATATACAAATTATTTTGCTTCTCCCTTAACAAAGATGTTTTATGCATATATACCTTCTGTATTTATACTTACTAATATTTCTTGGACAGTGTTAAATAATAGTGATAGTAATGATACATATCTTTTATGTTTCCTGAATGTAATGATACATTTTTCTGGGCTAAACTATTAAACAGTACACTGAAAATTAAGTGATTTTTAAATTTTAATCATTTTTCAAGTACAGTTTTCTCCCCATTACTCCCATTCCAGCCCGCCCAGCAATCCCTCCCCACTTCCCTCCCATTACCACCCTCCCCCAGGTTTTTGTCCATGAGTGTTTTAACTTTGTTCCTGTAAACCCTTCCCCTTTTCCCCTGAAACTCTCTCTTCTCTCTCCTCTGGTCACTTTCAGCCTGTCCTCTATTACAGTGTCTTTGACCATACTTTACTTGTTTCTTTGTTCTGTCATTTAGGTTCCTGTTAAAGGTGAGATCATATGGTATTTGTCTTTCACTGCCTGGCTTATTTTGCTTAGCATAATGCTTTCCAGTGGCATCCATGATGTTGCAAAGCGTAGGAGGTCCTTCTTTCTTTCTGCTGCATAGAATTCCACTGCGTAAATGTACCATAGTTTTTTGATCCGTTCATTTACTGATGGGCATCTAGGTTGCTTCCAGCACTTAGCTATTGTAAATTGTGCTGCTATGAACATGGGGGTGCATAGGTTCTTTTGGATTGGTGTTTTAGGATTCTTAGGATATAGTGCCAGCAGTGGAATTGCTGGGTCAAAAGGCAGATCCATTTTGAGTTTTCTGAGGAAGTTCCATACTGTTTTCCATAGTGGTTGTACCAGTCTGCAGTCCCACCAACAGTGCACTAGTGTCCCCTTTTCTCCACACCCTCTCCAACACTTGTTGTTTTGCTTATGATGGCCATTCTGACTGATGCAAAGTGGTACCTCATTGTGGTTTTAATCTGCATCTCTCTGATAGCTAGCGATATTGAACATCATTTCATATGATTTTGGATTTTCTGTATGTCCTCCTTGGAGAAGTGTCTGCGCAAATCCTTTGCCCATTTTTTAATTGGATTGCTCGTCCTCTTAGAGTTAATCGTGTAAGTTCTTTATATATTTTGGAGATTAAAACCTTGTCTGAGGTATCATTGGCAAATATGTTTTCCCATACAGTTGATTCTATTTTTATTTTGATACTGATTTCTTTAGCTGTGCAGAAGCTTTTTATTTTGATGAGATTCCATTTGTTTATTCTTTCCTTTATGTTCCTTGTTCTAGGGGACATGTCAGTAAAAAAGTTTCTGTGTGAAATATCTGAAATTTTCCTACCTATGTTCTCCTCTAGAACTTTAATGGTGTCGTGGTTTATACTTAAGTCTTATCCATCTTAAATTTGTTTTTGTATAAGGTGTAAGGTGGTGCTCCAGTTTCATTTTTTTGCACATAGCTGTCCAGTTCTCCCAGCACCATTTGTTGAAGAGGCTATTTTTACTCCATTTTACGTTGCTGGCTCCTTTGTCAAATATTAACTGACCGTACAGACTTCGATTTATTTCTGGGCTCTCTGTTCTGTTCCATTGATCCATGTGCCTATTTTTATGGCAGTACCAGGCTCTTTTGATTACAGTGCCTTTTAGTATAGTTTAGTGTCAGGTATTGTGATCCCTCCTACTTTACCCTTCTTTCTCAAAATTGCAGCAGCTATTCAGGGTCATTTATGGTTCCATATAAATATTTTAAGTGTTTGTTCCATGTCTGTGAAATATGCCATTGATACTTTAATAGGTATTGCATTGAATGTGTAAATTGCTTTGGGTAGTATGGACATTTTGATGATGTTAATTCTCCCAATCCATGAACACAGTATATGTTTCCATTTGTTTGTGTCTTCCTTGATTTCTTTCCTCAGTGTCATGTAGTTTTCTGAATACAGGTCTTTTACCTCTTTGGTTAAGTTTATTCCTAGGTATTTCATTTTTCTTTTTGCTATATCAAATGGGATTTTTTTCTTGATTTCTGCTTCTGCTGTTTCATTGGTGGTGTACAGAAATGCCTTTGATTTCTGGATATTGACTTTGTATCCCACTGTTTTGAAAAATTCATTTATTAGGTCAAGCAGTTTTTTGGTAGAGTCTATAGGATTTTCTACATATGCTATCATGTCATCTGCAGACAATGACGGTTTTGTTTCCTCCTTTCCAATTTGGATGCATTTTATTTCCTTTTCTTGTCTGATCACTGTGGCTAAAATTTCCAATACTATATTAAATAGAACTGGTGAAAGTGGACACTCTTGTCTTGTTCCTGATCTTAGTGGAAAAGATTTTAATTTTTGCCCATTGAGTATGATGTTGGCTGTAAGTCTCTCATATACAGTCTTCATTATGTTGAGGAATGTCCCTCTACTCCCACTTTGCTGAGTGTTTTTATCATAAATGGGTGTCGTACCTTATCAAATGC
>PVIA01010512.1:0-51281 GCA_004024845.1 Tonatia bakeri
GCCTCCCGACTCCGCCGCTCCTTACCGGTCTGGATGTACTGGAGCCCGACTTCTGTTCAATTAATTTCCCTCTGTTCTGGTTGTTAATTGTTTCTCGATCTTTGTTGTTTTCAGTCTTGGTTGTGCGAGGAAGCACAGTGCGACTGCCTATGCCTCCATCTTGGCCGGAACTCTCTAAAATGGGTAGTTTTTAAACTACGAAATGTTTGAATTAGACAAGGTTGTGCTGTTCACTCTACAAACATTATCTCACTTAATTTGCATGATGCTATCCTTTCCAGATATTTCTTGTTTCCTTTGATGAGGAGAAAAATTAAGACCCAGGAAGATAACTTTTCTACTGTTGCACAATTGATCAGTATTTGAGCTGTGATTCATCCCCAATCCAGGGTTTTCTTGTTTTAAAATCTGAATTCTTTCTACTCAGCCTATGAAGCCACTATAGCACCATGGATGAAACCCCAGGTCAACCTGAGTGGAATGGCTTCTGGCTTTTCAGATGAGTTGTGGAAAGTAGGGTAACCTTATAACTAGTAACTAGACTACGTTTTGTCCTTAAATGAAACCAGACTGCAGTAGGCTTGAGGGTCAAGCCAACAGTTCCTGTTAACCTGCTCCATCCTCTGAGGATGAGGGCAGCTTTGCTGCTGGGTATGGGGGGTCTGGTCACATGCAGGGCCTTTCTTGCCCCTGCCCCAGTTCTCCTCAAGCCTTTTGGAGGCTTACGGTTACCCTCTCTTTACACTATTTCCATTCTCAGCTCCTGGTGACATATAGAGACAGCAGATGGAGCCAGAGGCTTAGAGAAAAATGACAGCCAGTTCAGAGGGCCAAGGCCACAGTGCCAAATGTGAAGGAAAGGGCTTGGTTCATTGGTGATAAGGGGAGATTTTCCTAGATCCTCTCCTTGTGGTGATTTATGTCTCACGCTGTCAATTAGGAGGGGAACTCAGGGGGCCTGGCTCCCACAAGCCCATTTGGTGCCTGAAAGTTCTTTACAAAGTGTCGTGAGGCATATCCCACGTTTGCTTTGTCCCTCCAGGGCCTGATTCCAGTCAGCTTTCAGTTAATGTTGGCTAGATGAACTAGGCAAGGAACTGAGTAAGCTGCTTTATTTGCAAGACAGACAGTAAGGTGTATTTAGGCAAAACCACAGAGCACCTGGCACTGGGCTCCAGCTTCACTACCTCCAGCTGCGTGAACATAGCTGTCACTGAGTTTCTTACAGCCTTCTCTGAAAAGTAGAGATGATGCTGTTTACAGAGTTGTGCACTTATCTTGTTCCATTTTGAGGAATGATGAAGAAGGTTTCAGTTGTGTTCTCTGCATGACAAGGAAGAATAGCTATTTGTTGGCATTTTGTGATACCAGCATTTCTCTTCAGTTCCTATATTGTGACACTTAGCCAGTGTGTAGTTCTAGTGGCACCTGGAACTCACCAGTAGTCTACCTTGTCAGTTGAGTTATGTAGCTAAGGGTGAATGGGCCAAGAAATTTGAACTTACAGCAATTTGCAAACATGTTCTTCATGCACAGATAAGTATAGTTGGAAAGTGGAGCTCTCAACAAGAAGCTCAAGTCTCTGCCATGCAAGCCCTGGAACTAGCCTCAGGAGAAGGGGACTCAATGCCAGCCTGTCTTAGCTGTGCCTTGGAAGAACCAGGCCATCTATCTGAGAAGAGGACAGGGCTCTTAACTCTAGTCCTTCAAGGACCACATTCACTTTGGGCTTAGTGTTGGGGCAGGGAAGGGACATGAATTGGGAGAAACATAGCTTTTATTGAGTTTTACTGTGTGCTATATGTTGAACTAGACTTTCTACATACTGATCCTTGAAGAATCTTACAAACCTGGTATTCTTATCACCTTGTTGAAGGCTTAAAAAATATAAAGCCAGTACCACTAAATTGCATAGCAGTTGGGTGTCAGAGCCTGTAGAACCAGTCTTCTCAAAATCCAAGCTTTGCCCCTCATGTCAGTTCTGTTCTTTTGAGCCAGAAAGTTCCCTGTTTCAACCAACGATGATTGAGGACAAATAGGTATGCCAGAGAACCAACTAGATGCTTGCATACATTATCTTATTTGGATGGACTGCCATTGTCTGTGAGCAAGAATATGAAAGTGAACATTTATTTGTTCACTTATTAATTTCTCCACAAACATTCCCTGAGGATTGAGCCTGGATTGGTCATGGAGGTTGGTGGACCAGTTTGCTGCTTACTGTTGGATGGTTCTGCCACCAGAAGGCTTGGAGAGACCTGGATTCTGGGGTGGAGTAGGGGTGCAGGAGTGCCCAGAATGAGCCATTAGGACTCAGGGAATACTGAGCAGGGATGAAGAGGGAGTGGGAGAGAGTTGAAGAGAGGTCATAGGTGGAGTTTTATAGAACCATCATCACTAATGGAAAAGGCCAAGGACCTTTGAGGGAAGATGAATGTGTTTGGTTGGGGGTGAGTTTTTTTTCAAGGATCAGGGTCCATCCAGGTGCAGGTGAATGGTGGGTGCAGAGAAGGTGAGAAATATCCCATAGATATAGATTTACACAGAGTCACCATAGTGTGGCAGGGTGTTGGCAACTCTGAGCTGTGAGTCCTTGTAGGAAGATGGCCCAGGGGACTAACCATGGGGACATGAGTGAGGGCACCTGCCTAAGGTTGGTCAGTTAAAGGTAGGATGGGGAGCAGAGTGACACAGAATGCCTCAAAGCAGGAGGTTAAGGGCCTTCCTGGAGGAGCAGGGTTAACACCCAGGCTGCCATTTGCTGAGAGTTGACTGGGTCCACACAAATGATAGACATGCTCACTGAGCAGACCCTTGGCTGTTCTGGCATAGAGGCACCTTGTCCATTTTTCAGATGGGGAAACCAGTTCAAAGAGAAAATTTGCCCAGGATCATGTAACTAGTGAGTGGCAGAACCAGGATTCAAATATGGATTTTTAGCTGCCAAAAGACCATTGTTTCTGGCTATAAATTGTGACTTTAGATATGAAGATTTATATCACATATTTGAGGGTCCCAGACAGAAGTTGGGAAAAAATAGGGAAAAGGCTGATTGCTTGAGGAATGAAGTATAAATCAGAATCACTTGAGAGTGCTGTTCCTAGCCAGACAGCATCACCTGCTCCCCCAGGTGTGGAGCTTCTGGAACCCTCTCTTCCCACTGAGGTGAGCAGAGATGCTTCTAGGAGCTTGACAAGTGTCACTTGGCACCTCCTGTGGGGTCTCATTCACCTGTCCTGGCTCTCCTGGCCCACCCTGGCTTGGCCTGCCAAGATGCTGGACACCACATTGTGAGATCTTATTCAAATACCATATTTTTGTAGTGTTAACATCATTGACCCATTTAAAATAGACACATTCACAGAAGAAAAATGAAAAGCAACACAAAGGAGCACTTGTTTTCTAAGCACATACACCTTGTACAGCTTAATGAAGTCATAACAAAACCAAAGGCAGTGCAGTATCTGTGCTTCTCAGGAGGAGAAGCAGATGTCACCATTATCATCTGAGTGCCCTTCGACCACAGCGTGTTTAGCCCATCTGAGGCACAGTTGAAAATATTCCTGTGGTATGTTGTATGATGAGCCTTTCGGCAAGGTTAGGAAATTAGGGCTCACTACAGTTGTGCATTTAATTAAAGCCAGGAGAAACTTGCAGGATTTCCTATGTTTTTCCTTGTTTTCCTTGTAAGGAAGGGGCCATGGGAAACCATTTCCTGCCTTCTCTAGCTGAAGCCTTGCCTGTGCTTGGAGGTGCAGGACTGACCTAGAAGCCCACCAGGGGTTCTTCTGCCACTCCCTCTGACTCCTTTGGTCTTGTGGCTCTCACCTCAACCTTATAGTTAGACTCCTTGAGAATTCCTAACATTGTACAGGGTCAGAGCTGGTAGACTGTCTTTCATCATGTCACCTCTGACCACTGTTCCCCTACCACACGTGTGCATTCAGGACTGGAGCCTAAGGGCCAAGGGATGCTCCTGTTTTCATTGTAAGCACACAATAGCACTGTCTTTTCACACCTGTTTTTCCTTGTAGTCCACAGTAAAGATTGATTTTTACATCATGACCCTGTATACATACAGACAGAAAAAAATAGTAGTTTTTACGAAGTAACAAACATACTTCTGGCTCCTTTTGCATTATATTTTACTCCATTTTGTTCTCTTCCTTTTCAATGAAAACAAGAACAATGTGTTTAGACCCCCTGAATTGTCAACTCAGCATTTGAAAACAGTCAGTATGCTGCCCTGACCTATCCACATGGAGCCTTGATCTGCTCCTGGCTCCAGAAGAGCCATTTGACCTTGTCTGTCCATGCGTCTTGTCATGGCATTGGCAGGGAGGCCTTCTGTTAAATCAGTACTCTGTGGAGAAAAGCCCACTTAGTAAAACCATTTTACTTTTTTAAAGGAGTCTAGGTAAGGAAACATATAACTAGAGAATAAGTTGACAAAGATTAATTATAATGCAGGATATAGCTCTCTAAGAAAATTTAAAAAATTAAAATTTGGATTCCACCAAGTCTCATGAAAGGACGGTAATATGTTTTAGAAAAGTATTAATCATGAGATTTTTCTCTAATTGTTTAGTCCCTTCATTCACTGAAAATGTAGTTCCTTTTATAGAAATTTGATCTTTCTGCAATTTTCAAAAGTGGGCCCATGGGGCAATGTTTAATATGTGGGAAATGTAAGGAGTTCTCCTTCCCTGGCATCCGTGCGTTCAAGTCCACCTCTTTGGTAATGCCGAGCCTAGTTCTGGGTCTGCCATTTTACTGCAAAGTGGAGAATCTGAAAAGTAGTCAGAAGAGGAGCGAGAAATGTTAAAGCGTGGGAAACCAGACTCCTGTAAAGAAGGAGGAAAACTGCCAGCTAATGCAGCTAACCCACAGTGGTCCCATGACCTTCAGGGCACAAGCCAAAGCCTCAGGAGACGTAGTTGGCAGTCCTATTCTCCTGCATGTCCCCTACATCTGAAGTTTCAAGCCCACAGAGCTAGTTTCTTTCCTGGGCCCAACAGCTCCCCACTCCCCTAGGCTTTGATAGTACTTTCTTTTATGAGTGTGGGCCAAAGTAGTCCTGAGAAGGCACTGATCATATGATGTACTGAGAGGAGGCACTCAGAGTGTTACTTGTCATTGTTGTTTTGCATGTTTTGCATAGGCTGCCATTTCTAACGCTGACCATCTGAAATGCTCTTAGAAATCCTTCAAAGTTCAGTTGGAACATTGGAACATCTCCTCCTCCTGGGGCTATGTTTGTACTAAAGCAGGAGCTCAGCCCAGGGCCTCATTATAGCACCATCTCTCTTCTGCTTGACTCTGCTCCATAAGTGAAGGCTCCTAGTCTCTGCATCTTGGAACTGCTAGCACCCAGTACAGTACTTGTCCCCACTGAGGGCTGGTCAATGTCATTCTGCCCTCAGGGAATTCGTAACAGGCTTCAGAAAGGCTTCATCTCACTCGCACCTCTGATGGATTGGTTGTGGTGGTCAACAGACCTGTGTTGGGAAGATTCTGAGACAGAACTTTAATAAAAGGGAAAGAACCCCACTAGATGGCAGATAAGGAGATAAGCATTTTCTTCATTGTCTTTCTGATTTAATCCTAGACAACCCTGTGAAGGAAAGTAGGTGCTGTTCTAATCCTTTTCACTCTGAGATGAAGGAAACAAAGTGCAAAGCAGTGAACCCTATGCCTGAATTGCATGGCATCTTGGCCTTAGAGAGGCAGGATCCTCCCAGATGCTTTGGTGTGCCTGGACCTTTGCCAGTTCCCGGGTTCAGAGCCTCTTCTCGGGCCAGGCTCTTTGGAGCTCTGGCCCTGTCCACCTACTGGCTGCTTTCATTCATAGAAGATGGGTGGAGGGTTCCTGTGCCTTTGTGTCACCAGACTGTGATGGAAGAGAGGAGCTTTTGTTTGGTGTGTACATTCACCAGGAAAAATACCAGTGTTTAGAATAGGGTCCACCCTTGCCCTCGAGGAAGGACAGAGGTGTCCTTGGTTGTTGAAAAAGTGGAATGTTCCAGCTAATGAGGAACAGTTGAGAGGTAGGTGGGCTACCATCCTTGTGGCAGGCCTTTCCTCAGGTCCCAACCTGCTTCTTGAGGTGCAGACAATGGCAGAGCTGCATCTAATAACACCATCTGGTTGCATCACATGGCAAGCAAGAGTTCTGGGCTGACAGGAATAGAGAGGCCTTCTTAAATTTCTCTCTTCCTATCCTTCCCCTCCTCTCCTAATCAATTAGCTAAATCTTTTTTGTTTAAGAATAGCCAGAAGACAGTTTTCCTGTGCTACTATGTATGAGTAGAGAATTCTAAATCCCTCTGCAGAGAGAGTTTCTGGGAAGATCGCCTGGTTTGGGGTGAATGTTAGTTTTAGACTTGTGTAGCTAAGGGTTGACATTTCAGGGTTACCATTTCTTGGGTGTGTGGTCTTCATCAAGTCACAGAGGTCCTGTTGGTCTTGACCTCTTGTCTATACAGCACACCTCATCATGGCATTGCTATGAAGATGACACATTCAGTACCTGGCACATTGTGGATTCTGGATAAAATGCTGCCACTTCCTAGCTGTGCAACTTGGAGTAAGACACTTCCCTCTTCAGAGACTCATTTTTCTCAACTGTAAAATGGGCATAATAGTAACTACCTCATTAGCATGAGGATTAATGCATTCATGCCTGTAGAACACTTAACTAGCACAGTGCCAAGTATGTAGTACATCTTTGTGCCTGTCAGATATATCATGGCTATTGTCTACAGAAAAACAAAATGATTGCTTTGCCTTACAAAGATGTGCCAGGATCTTTGAACTGATAGTTGCAGTTAGATTCACCTATAGTCATGGGTAATAGGGATCTTCATCCCATTTACATTCAGGAAATGAAGACTCTTGCTCCATTTCAGGGTCACAGGCCTGGTAAGTCATGGAGAGCAGGGCCAGGGCCAGGGCCATGCTGCTGTGTTGCAGCCCTCTGCCTTCATTCATCTAGAAGGCATGCCTTGGCTCAGGAGGAGGGAAGAGAGCCAGAAGCTGCTATTGGTACTGTGTATTGTAGCCAGTTAATCATTTGGCAGAAGTCCTCCTTGGCCCAAGGTCTCTGCAGTGTTGGTGGAATGGAGGGTGAGGCCCCATTACCAGAAGCCTGCACACTTGCCAGGGGCCTGCTGGATCACTCTAAACCAGCCAGCATCCCTAGTTTTGGGTCCTGGCCCTCTCCTCCACTGCCAGGGCATTATGGGCCCTGATGTGAACATACTTTTTCAGAATCTTTTCTTCTTCTTAGTGGTGACATCTTTTTTTTTTTTCTAACAGCATTGCACACTTCATGGGGAAAATATAGGAAAGTGTAGGGGAGAAATTAGCCATAAATCTAGTGGTCACTTTTATATGAATTTCCTTTAATTCACTTGTATATGATTATATGGTAAATCTTTGCATAGTGAAAATCACTATATTTAATTTATACTTAATATCATATCATTGTTTCTGATGCATTTTAGCACCAATATTTCACAAAGACATCCACATATCTTTGAAAACTCTTGGTTAGCTGTCATTTTATTTCTTGTAAATTATTGTATTTTTTTCTTTCAATTTTGTTGAGATGTAATTGACATATAGCACTGTATACATTTAAGATGTACAGCATATGCATAATATTTTTATGTTAAATGTTTTCTTAAATGCTTCTAAATTAGTCTTAGTTATGCAAATAATGCACAAAGTGCATTTTTTTAAAGATTTTATTTATTTCTTTTTAGAGAGAGGGGAAGGGTGGGAGAAAGAGAGGAAGAGAAACATAAATGTGTAGTTACCTCTCACGTGGCCCCTACTGGGGATCTGGCCTGCAACCCAGGCTTGTGCCCTGACTGGGAATAGAACCAGCAACCCTTTGGTTTGCAGCCCACGCTCAGTCCACTGAGCTACACTAGCCAGGCCATGAAGTGCACTTTTATTGCGACTCTTTATGCATGCTAGAAGAGTTCTTTTTGATCACCCTCTTAACTCTTGTCTCTGGCACAGGGGTATTACTGCTTGTTTGTATATTTATTTTTTGAAGAATTATAGTTATTTTATTGCTTTATTCCATTATTATAGAAATACATGCTTGCTGTGAAAAATTAATACACTGTCACCTAAAGTTGTAGGTTAAGGTTTTCTAAAATTCTTCTCTCCAGAAAAGACCAATGTTAAGAGCATGCTACATGTCTTTTCAGACTTTTATTATTTAATTTAATAATTATCATAATTTTATTGATTATTATATTACAGTTGTCCCAATTTTTCCCCTTTGCCCCCTTCTGCCCAGTTACCCCTCTTCCCTCTAGCAATTTCTCCTCTTAGTTCATGTTTATGGGTTGTGCATATAAGTTCTCTGGCTTCTCCATTTCCAATTCTATGCTTAACATTCCTCTGTCTATTTTATACCTACCAATTATGCTTCTTAATCCCTGTACCTTTTCCCCAAATTTTTCCTTGCCCCCTCCCTACTGATCTCCATATCTATGATTCTGTTCCTGTTCTAGTTTGCTTTTGTTTTTGTGTTTTAGATTCAGTTGTTGAGAGTTGTAACTTTGTTGTCATAACTGTTCATAGTTTTGATCTTCTTCTTTTTCTTAAATAAGTTCCTTTAACATTTTGTATAATAAGGGCTTGTTGATGATGGACTCTTTTAGCTTTACCTTGTTGGGGAAGCACTTTATCTGCTCTTCCATGCTAAATGATAGCTTTGCTGATTAGATTAATCTTGGTTGTAGGTCCTTGCTTTTCATCACTTCGAATATTTCTTGCCAGTCCCTTCTAGCCTGCAAAGTTTCTTTTGAGAAATCAACTGATAGTCATATGCGAACTCCTTTGTAGGTACTCTCCACTTTTCTCTTGCTGATTTTAAGATTCTTTCTTTGTCTTTAACCTTTGGCATTTTAATCACTATGTGTCTTGGTGTGTTCCTCTTTGGATTCAACTTGTTCATGACTCCCTGTGCTTCCTGGATTTGTATGTCTATTCCCTCTGCCAAATTAGGGAAGTTTTCTTTCATTATTTTTTCAAATAAGTTTTCAGTTTCTTGTTCTTCCTTTTCTCCTTCTGGCATCCCTATGATTTGGATGTTGGCAATTTTGGAGATGTCCCAGAATCTTCTTATTCTCTCCTCATTTTTTTTGAATTGTTGTTTCTTCATTTTGTTCTGGTTGACTATTATTTCTTCCTTATGTTCCAAATTGTTGATTTGAACACTCACTTCCTTCCATGCACTGTTGGTTCCCTATAGATTTTTCTTTATTTCACTTAGTATAGCCTTCATTTCTTCCCTTATGCTTTTGCCATACTCACTGAGTTCTCAGAGCATCCTTATCATCAGTGTTTTCAACTCTTCATCTGATAGGTTGGCTATCTCTATTTTGTTTAGTTCTTTGTCTGGGGTTTTGTTCTGTTCTTTCATTTTGGCCATATTTCTTTGTCTCCTCAATTTGGCAGTCTCCCTGTGTTTGTTTCTGTGCGTTAGGTATAGCTGCTTTGACTCCCTGACTTAGTGCACCTGTTAAGTTATATGAGGTGGAACCTTAGGTATTTGGCAGGGTGGGGCAACCCACTTCACCACTTTGTGGCTCTGTATGTAGGGAAGGTGTCACAGAAGGGACAGTGCTGCTTCCTGGCTGCTGGAGGCTTCCTTGCTCTTGCCTTGCTTCCAGTCACTTCACCCACCTCCCACATGAGACTGACACCCTTCTAGCAGTTGCCTTGGTGTTGATTCCCAGAGTAGGTGGGTTTGTGTAAGTTCTAGGACTGTGCCGGCCCTTTAAACAGACCCTCCTGAAAAACCTGCACTTTCTTCTGGTACCCCAACTCGTACTGGTTTTTACAGCTGAAAGTTATGAGCCTTTATTTTCCTAGCCCTGGAGCCCTGGAGCCCTGGGCTGTGAAGTATGGCCTCAGCTGAGGTGGCTTGCTCCCCAGGTATCCTTTCCCAATTTTTATCCACCACATGTGAATGTGGGACCGCCCATTCCACTGGCCACCACTGCTGCCTTGCCACCACCACACCATATCTTCTCCACCCTGGCTGCCCATCTCCACCCCTCCTACCTGCCTGGATAAATATGGCTTTTTAAATCCTTGGTTGTTGGACTTCTATACAGTTCAATTTTCTGGCACTTCTAGGTATTTTTTTGTTTTGAGGTTACTTGCGATCTTTCTTATGGTCGTGCAGGAGACAGAGTATGTCTACCTATGCCTCCATCTTGACTGGAAGTCCTCTTTTTAGACTGCACTATCTGCAGCATACACACATATATATATATACACACTCATATCCATACTTAATAAAAATCAAAACAGGCTTCTCTAATATAACTGTTGGTTATGTTAGTTTTTTTCACTTGATGTGTAATGGAATCTTCATACATCACTCATCTTCATATATTTTGTTCTGATCCACAGAAGGGAGGTACCACAGTATTTCTCCACCCCTCATGATTGATGTGAGGATTGTTCCTTGTGTTTCTGGTTGTGGGGAAGCGCACTGCACAGCATCTCTGTGTGTGCAGTGTTGTTAGAATACTTCTGACTTTTCTTTCTGGACGGCTCTCAGCTTGGCCGGGTTCGCCTGTGTGCAGTGTTGTGTGGACCTAGATCTAGGGGACTGAGAGGACATTAGAAGATGAGGCACAAGCCTTGAGTATGACTGGAGCTTGGGTGCAGAAGAACCTGGGCTGGGAGCCAGAAAGCTGAGGCCCTCTGCCCTCCACCCACCTCCCGGCTCAGTGTAGCCAGCATCCATGAACCAGGGCACAACCCTCCTTCAATGCTGCTAAGTGCCATCATTTTCCCCTTCCATGACATACGACAGCAGGGAGTTGAGTGGTTTCTTTCATCTCTCAAGAAAAAGTTAAATTTATAATCCCAGCCCCGACCTTCCTTGTAACTCATGTGCTCATCCTGTTAACCAGTTTAATATATGGCACCACTATTTCATTAAACAACATACAGGAATAATTAGTTCAGCAACGATGCCTCAGAACAAAAGCCCTTGATTTAGTTTAACTTTCTAAGTTGCTCTCTTTTGATGTGCAAGAACACATCTGGGATCTTAAAGCAGAAAGAAAAATAGAAGACATTTAGTCAGGCTGGGGGTTAAGGTTTTCTGAGTGCAACAAGTAACCCTTTGGTCTCAGGCCTCACCAGTACAGTGTGAACCCTGCAGATATGATGTGTGCTGCTGGCTTAGGTGACAAGGACCAGGCCAGCAGTTGTTTCCAGCTGCCTGTTGCCAAGCCCAAGAAGCAATGCTTCTTCCTCATCCAGACATGCTGTTATCCAAGTGTTATCAAGTTCCCCAGGCTGTGGTCCTTGCATTTTCTCATCCAAGCTTTTCTGAGTTCAGATTCTCATTCTGCTCTTTTTTTCACTCAACAAACATTTATTTGGTGCCTGTTGCGTGGCAGGTACATCACAGGCACTCTGGCTGTCATCGTGAGCAAGACAGAGGCCTAGTCTCTGAAGCTGGCATCCCATCTTCCTGTTCCAGCTTCTCCTCTCTGCTTTGCTTGCCCTCAGTCTTTTTCCCCATCAGCCTATTTCTCACATGGCCTACCATGGTGGGGGGTCTTTTTACTTTAACCTTTCCTCACCCCCCACCTATGTACCACAGTGTCTTGTGGTGTTCCCTTGCCAGGAGGAAGAAGCTGCAAGTTCCTTGGCCTTACTCGGGCATTGAGAACAGCCAGCTCCAGCCCACCTACAGCCATTCATACTTACATTCTGTGCTATCACTATCTCCTAACCGGGATACATCCTTTCTTCATCCTTTCTACTAGGCATGTGGGCCTTTATTCCTCTTCTGCCTGAGCTGGCTTCTCATCCTCAAGGCCCAGCACAAATGTCACCACCCCTCTGGATTACTGTCCCAAGTATCCTGCCAAGTGGTAACTAGGTCCCTTCCTCAAGCCTCCTCTGCCCTCCTTGCCACCTTGGGCCAGTCATTGCCCCATGGTGCATAGGAGCAGGTTGGTGGGTGGCTGGAAGCTCCAGGTGGTTGGGGAAGTTATGTCTGATTCATCATTGTCTCCTTAGAGCTGGCAAATAGTACAGGGCATGCACCAAGGTCCATGCACGGGAGGCCCCCTAGCCAGGTATGCCCATCCTGGCCTCAGCACTTTCTGGTTCTGTAACTATCTGCATGAGTCTGGGAGCCTCGGGCTCCTGAGCTCTAAAGTCTGCCTGGGAATTCTTTCCCACAGACTGTTGCAGGTCCAGAGCACTTTTAAAAAGGGCCTCGTCTAATACCTGCAACATCATAGGTGCTCATAAAGTTATAGCTGTTCTTGCAAAGGTTCATTGAACTAAATTTCTCACATATTTTTTTTCTTGTTTTTTTAGAGCCCTGAGGTTAGCTGGAGCAGATTAAGTGATTCTATGTATCTCTGGCTTTTGGTTTCTAGGGAGCAAGGTCTTGTGGTGGGCAGACAGATGTTCTGAGTTTGCAGAAGGCCAACAGTTTTCCTTAGCTGCCTGTCATAACACCTACTTCCCTGCTCTGCCACTTGATTTTCTTTTCCCCTTGCCCCTCTCACCCAGGAGAGCGAAGTACACAGGGTACTATCTTTTTGCTCCCTTCTATAAGCAAGGCCCAGTTAGAAATATTGGAATGTTTTTCAACCTCACACCAGGCATTTAGTAAGTCCACTCAGAGTGCTGCCAGGCTGCTGGGTAGATACCACACCAGGATTTCCCTGGGTAAGGGCTGCTCTCAATCCATAAGTCAAAGCCTCCTCATTGGCTAACATCATGGCTTCTGCCATTCTGGCCCATGACCAAATTCCGTGTCCCTTCTTGCATAATACATGTGCCAATAGTCAGCAGATGTGTGAGATGGTCAATGTGTTGCCACACTAAGTAAGTGTTCGGGGCTAGTCACCTGGTATATATAGCATCTCCTTAGTTCTCATAACAGCAGTATTTATCCCCTGTTTCCAGATGAAGCTGAGACCCAGAGAGGTAAAATGGCATGCCCCAGGTTCAAGGTCTAGACAGGCTTTGAATCCAGGTATGTCTGGTTTTAAAGTACCCACTTTTTTTGGCTATTCAGAAATTCTTCCCAGCCATGAGGGAGAGAAAAATCTTGGATATCTTCAGTTTTCCCACCTCTAACAAGTTTCCATTTTAATGCCATTTTATTTCTGCTCTGTGAGCTTTTCAAAGTCCTGACCCATGCCCCCCACCCCCTTCCTGCATTCTGTTTTCTGTTGCTTCTGACCCTCAAGGCAGCAGTATTAGGCCAGGGGGAAGGAACCAGCTTACCCTAGCTGGCTCCCTGACTGGGGACAACAGGTTTCAGGAGGCTCTTCTGTAATCTCTCTATCCACATAGCCCTTATTTTAATTTGCAAAATTGAACTGAGATCGAAACCAGTAAAGCCAGAGGATGGTAAATATTCATGCCTCTATGAGGGAGGATGGCTTTATTACTGCTATGAGATTGGGAGAATTATCTTGGGGATTATGGCTATTCGTGGACTGATTATTATTTGTGATATAACATGACTCACATTGGCCTGTAAGTTATCCATTCTACCCCAAATAGACTTTGCACAAAGCTTATGCTCTTAAGCTTCTGAAAGTTGTCTCAGGAGGATTGGCTTGTCCTTCTGCTTCCTAGGAGACAAGTGAGAATAACAATCACTCCAGCCCTGAACAGGGCTTCTGAGCATTGTTCTCGTCTGCTTTACAACATGTGGTATTATTCTATGTCCAGGTTACAGATGAGTTGACTGAACTGAATGTCCTCATCATGTCCATTTCCAGTGTTGCCTTTGCCTCCCCTCATGGGCTACTGGCCCCTCAGCTGCAGAGACTGTGTCTTATTCTGCCTGTTGTGCCCAGAACAGAGCAGGTGCTCAGAAAGACTTCTGAGTGAATACTCCCGAGTGCGTCTGCACTCTCGGTGCTCTGCCCATTGATCTAGCTAGGTGTGTCTGGCTGTTACATCACAGGGTTGCTATTTCTGTTTTGAGTGGTTCAGCTCACAGTGGCCCAATCCCCAGTGCATGGCAGGGGGCAGCACATGGCAGCCAGCATCCTATTCCTGTAAATAGAACTTTCTCTTCTGTGGCTGCTTCTGTCCTGCAGTGGCCAAGTTGGAGCAGAGACTGTATTACCCACAGAACCTAAAATCTTTATTACCTGGCCTTTTATAGAAAAGTTTACAACTCTTGTCTATGGGCTTCAAGGAAGCTGGCAAAAGATCCTTTTTTATACCACTCCTTTGAGTCCTTTCTTTGTGCTAGGCCTTGGCTGGGCATCTCACATTTCTTAAAGTTATTGTCACAGTAATTCACGTAAAGTTGGAATGTTCATCACCATTCTACTGATGATGAAATAGTAATAGCAATAGTGTTAATCAGTAATCTTTATTGAAGAATTTCTATTTTTTACAATGCCACACTAATATTTTACATAGATTATGTCACTCTAATCCTCAAACTGCCTAAGGTGGTAGGTACATTGTCCATTTAATGAAGCATAGAGGTGAAATCCCTTGCGTAAGGCCACACAGGTAATATATAGGATTTGAACCCAGAAAGTCTACATCCCAAACTTGCTTGTAACTGCTGCATTGTGCAATAGTTCTTTTGCTTGCCCTGAATCACAGATTCATGCAGCAGTTATTTGCACCATCAGTGTACTGTGCCTCCTTTTGGGGTGGAGGACACAAAGTGTCAATGGGACCATTTGCTCAGGAGGACTCTACGGGCTGGGCAAGCAGGGCAGCATCAGGGCAGCATCAACTATTGCATACCAGTTAGGGATAGCTTCCAGGGCAGGGTTTGCAGCCAGGCCTCCAGGGATTGCACCTTGATTCTACCACTGTTGGGCCCAGTGGCCTTGGGCCCCAGTTTGATCCCCTGCACAGTGTGGTTCACAATAGGACCTACCTCTTAGGGGTTTGTGAAGACTAAGTAGGTGGATACATGTGTACTTGCTAGAACACTGCCTGGAATATAGCAAGTGCTCACTACATATCAGCAGTGGTGAGGACCAGAGCAGGGATGCGAACGATGGGGACAATGACAGGAATTGGTACAGGAGGCCTGGGAACTGCAAAGAGTCTTAGAAGGCTGCCTAGAGGCAGTGGAGTTTCAGTCAAAACTGAGGAGCCAGGCAGAGGAAGATGGAAGACCCTAAAAACACTAAGAGGAGGGCTACTCATCAGCTTCATATGGCAGGTCACCAGTTGCCTAAATGACTAATGTTGGCCATTGGTCCATTGGTTCACATGTTACCAAAATGTTTGCAGATCATGAGCCATTCAGACACAGAGAGCTGTAGCTGAGCTGACAGGGTAGAGACTTGGTATGGAACTTAACAGTTATCACCTCACCTACGCCTTTGAGGTAGGCAGTTTGGAGCCAGGGAGGGAAGTGCTAGACCGGGGAGGTAGCAGGAGTGGTAGGGAAGCTACCAGTCAGAAGATGGCCTAATAGGGATGGCTTGGAGCCTGCTTTTGCCCATCCCCCACCTTTGCCTGTGCTGTACCTCTTATCCTACTTTGTTTTGCTGACATGGAGCTGTCACCTCATTGGGAAGCTTCCTCTGACTCTCCAGGCTGGTAGTGTGGAACCTTTCTACCCTACCATGTGACAGCTTATTTCCTTGACATTTTGCCACTCAAACACTTCCCATTTACATGTTTAAAATGTCAACCAATGATCACTGGTGCCAATTCAATGCCAATAAGAATCCCTAATTTGGGATAGTGAAGAAGGAGACTAGCTCAACTGTGATACAGCATGGCTGCATGGATGTTGGGGTCAGGCAGCCTTGGGGCCAGTTCCCTCTCCAGCTAGACAGCTCTTCCCCTTGCTGAGCTTATTTGCCCTGCATTGGTCTCCTTTCCACCCTGCTCTGATCTGTTCCATTCTATGCCAGTTGGCTGTGGCCTGTGCTAGTTTGCTCTGCTCCGGTGACAAAGCTTCAGTGTTTCAGCTCCAGTCAGCTCCAGCATAGTTTAGTGGAAAGGGAAAGTGTGATGTCAGAACCAGGCAGGAGCTGACTTATACAAATAGAAGTCCCTGCCCCTGGTTCTTGATTGATGGACCATGCAAATGAGGTCTTGAAATCCTTGCAGTTTGATTGGTCCAAAAGGCACTGTCCTGATTGGTCAGAATGGAGCCACTTTGGTCAGGAAGAAACTGGTTTGGCTATAGCTAGAAGCTGGTTTCAATATAGCAATTGGATAGGGAAAGGCTCAGTTCTATTGTTTGAAATAGGACTCCAGGGAACTCCTTAATAAAGGCCGGTTCAGATGGCAGAAATACAGTGCCAGCATGCAGTACTGTGCAGGAGGCAGGCAGCTAGCTTAGTGCGGGATTCTCCCTTAAGTGCAGTTTTCATGAGAGGCCCCTTGTATAGAAATGGCTGCTGGGCTCTGTTTTGGGGTTTTTTGTTTTTTGGAGGGGGGACATTTCTTTTGTTTTATTTTGTTTTAATTTTGAGCTTTGTTAGCGACAATGAGCCCCTTTTAGTAATTATCCTTTTTAAATAGTTATCAGGGTCCACAAAAGTAATTTTCATTGACCTTAACTAAACTCCTAAATTTTCAGATAATATTTAATATTGATATCCCAACTACACTTAGCAGTAGTTCACATTAGATAAATCTCTCCAGATGTTTAGGAAAAATTTGTCAGCTCAAGCTCTGCCTGTACCTTTGGAGAGAGCTCTTCTTATGGAAACTGAAACTGAGTCCATCTGGTCACCCAGGTTTCAGAGACCTCTTCTACATGTGACTTCATAAGGGCCAGACACAGCAGAGGGAAAGGGAGCTTTTCTGTGCTTCTGCTGAGCCACATTTTGTTGGCTGCGGCCTCAGTTGTTTGTACAATGTAAGATGGTAACTTTGAGATTTTAAGTGCTTGGATTGGGTGCCAGAAGCCTGAGGTATCAGGACCTTTGACCTTTGTTATTTGAAGTGCTAGCAAGAGTACACCTTCTGGATGCAGGTTTCTGCTGTAACTCCCTCCTTTCCCCGCACTCCTACACAGCTTTATAATTTCACTCTTTTGATTATGACAATTACTCTTTCCTAAGTGATAGGTACTGTGCTTGGCCTTTACTTACATTGTCTTAATTCTTGCCACCACTCTGCAGGTATTATAATCTCCATTTTACAAACAAGAAAGCTGAGACTTGAGGGAAAAGAACACCCCAAAGTTAACCAGCTAGAAAGTGGTAGAGGTGACTAATATGTTTAATTCCAAAGCTAAGTGAGCCTAGAGCTGGACCTGCATCTTGGCATGGAACTACTTTCTGAAGCCAGCCCAAGGGCAAGCACAAAAAATGAACCTTTCTTCAAAAACCCCTCAGGCAGTTGTCCTGTTGGACACCAGGCCATGCCTCTCTTGGCTCAGCCAATATTGGCATAGCTCAGTGTTTTTACAGCCGAATAGAAGGTGAAGGCTGGATGGCAGATGTGTATCTTCGTATAGGAGCCTCCCTCAGAGTGGCAGGTGCTTAAATAGCAGAGACTTGCTGCTGAAACAATGTGCTAAAGGGGCAACAGGCTCCCCGCTGTGCCTTGGTGTGCTCTGGGCTGGCAGTCAGTGAGTGAATGTGAGGGGAACATGTGGCTGTGTACACCGCCTGCCTGAGCCTCTCTTCCCAGGCCTGTGAGTGCTTGCATCCCTTCAACTGAACACACCTCTGCCTTTGAATTTCTTTGCTCTGGGGCCAGGGGTTGGGGTAAATGCCACCATGTGCTGGGGACTGGGTGCCCAGGGCCAGTGAGTCAGTTCCCTGCAGTGTCAGTTTTTGCAGGGCAGTTAATTCCAAACTTTATTTTTATATTAAAACAAACAAATATACCATGAATCTTAAAATCTAAAACATCGTGTTGTCTCTCAGAACTCTGGGCATCTCTGTGCACTGGGCTCTTTGTATGAGGCCCTGAGTAGTACGCAATGTGTCCCAGATGACTCTGGGTCCAGTGCAAAATGCAGGTTTCCTGTGAGTGAGCAACTCCTTACTCTATTGTGGAACTCAAAGTTTTCCCTGAGAGACCTTGGGGAGGAAAGAAGAGGGACCCAGAGAGAAGTACTTTCTTTTGCTCATCTTCTGACTCTTCCATCCTGCCTGCCCCTGTGAGCTCCCTGCTGAAGTGAAGTGCATCATCAGGTACATGGCTATAAGCCCAGCTCCTTCAACAGCCTGACACATCATAGGCCCTCTGTGGTTATTGGTGGAATTAATTTCAGGTGATGTATTTGAGATTAAAATTGAGGCATTTGATGTTTGCTTTCAAAGTTTTTTTTTTTTTAATTCTAATACTAAAGGCTAAAAATCTACTTGGAAAAAATACAGCATAATATACAGAAAAATAAAAAGGAAGAGGGAAAAATCCTGGGCACAGGGTATTCTTTCTGTTACTGTTTCAAGATTTCCAAACACGAAGCTGCCTCTCCCTTCTGGACAGACCTTACTTAGATTTTTCTTGTCTATTTAGAAATCAGCTTCCTGAGAGACAAAAGCCATTCAGAGGCAGCTTTACTTATCACAGGCAGAGCTGAGCCCCTAGGTGCTCCTCTGTGGCTCTGCTTTCTCCTGGAGGGAGTAGTTCTTCAGTTCCTCCTGATGGACCTGGGTCCCATAGCTGCTGCTGGCTCATTATGGTTTCTGCAGACTTCCATTCCTAGGAAAGAAAGGAGACACCTCCTTTTTTCTCTCTGGGTGCAGAAGTGGTAAGCCTTGATGACAACATTCAAGTCATTTTTGTGACCACTTCCTCACTTTTCTCCAAATTTAGGACCATACCTCTGTGCCAATCATAGCCCTTGCTGCTGGCCATTGAGCTCACACTTCAGAGTCAGGCAGTGCTGGGTTTGTGTCCAGCTTCACTGTTTACCAGCTGAGTGACCTTGGGCAGGTTGCTGACTCTTTCCTCATCTGTCAAATGGTGATGGCAGTACCTACCTCTGGCTGGGGGATAATTGGGAGTATCAGAGAGAATGGCAGAATGTCCACCTGACAGACCATCTATGCAAAGGGACTTAGTTGAAGAGGGAACCTATCTGATGGTCTTTCTTTAGGGATAACACATCACAGTGACCTGGTGGGATGGTCTTGCTTTTGTTTTTAATTTAGGGTTTTTTTAAAGCTTTTCTCCATAAGTCAAGACAATAAATGATTATTTTAGAAATTTTTATGAACTATGAAGAAACTAGGGGAAAAAACCCTCACCGAGAAGCTCATCACCCAAAGATAACCTTGATTATTTGTTCAATATTATAGAAAAAGCTTGTTTCCAAGCTGCTAAAATTGATTCATATATTTGATTACTTACGTGGCATTTCACCTGCTGTTTATTTAGTCATTTCTCTACTGTTGGGCGGCTAGGTCGTTGCTATCTTTTGGTTATAAGGAAGAGTGAGGGAATATTTGCATGATTTATTTTGCCTTTTGGACACTTTCTTAGAGGTGGTATTCTTGGACATAAAATGTATTTAGAAACAATTAGTCTTTTCATAAAGGCTGGACCAGAAGCTCTCGAGTGGCAGTGGGAATATAGTGGTTGTGGGGAGCTTGTCTTTGTCTCCAGGTGACTACATGAGGAACAGGCCATTGCCCTTGGGCACTGAGGTGGAGTTGGTATGGATCTGCTCAAGTTTGGGACAGAATATTTTGGTGTCTTCAGAGCACCTGACTCTTTGGACCTGATCTGGGGCTGTCCCTTCTGCTAGCCAGCTGCTGTGCTAGGCACTACTGGGAATGCTCAGAACAGCTGGGACTGTTCTGAGTATTGCACCTCACATTTTGCTACTTTTCCTTTTTATTTCATAGTGCTCAGAGACTTGTGTCTTTTCTTTTGTCTTCATCCTGGCAAGTGGCATGGCTGATTTCCATAGGTTTCAGGAGGAGCAAGAGTCTCCCATCCTGTGCTAGCTGCTTTACCCAGGGTTGCCTCTACTTCCCCCTATGGAGAGTATGGGTTGGACCAGACTTTAGTTACAGGACCTCTGTGTCCTTGTCCTGTGTCCATAGGTCCTGTGTCCTTCAGGGTATGGCTCACCACGGAGGCTCACGTCTATGGCTAGGACACTGAGCTGACAGACTAAGATGACTCCAGCTGTCCCACCTGCCCAGCCCATCTCCATCTTCCACGTCTCTTGGCCCAGAGTCTGGCTTAGAGTAGGCTGTCAGTCTTTATTGAATGAACTGATTGGAACCTTTTATTATTATATTTAATTGACTAGAAGATCTGGGTTTTTTTTAAATTTTTTAATTTTACAACCAGTTCATGATCTTCTTGTAACAAAAGTGAAACTTTTCAGTTAAGGAAAAGGGGTCATTGCATCATACTTCATCCTGCTGCCTATGTATAGGAGACCCCTGTTCATTCTTTTGACTGTATCATTTTAAACCCTCTCTATACATTACATATATATCTGTATCTCCCTAAACATAAATAATGCCATTTTGTAAATGTTTGACATCTTATCATGTTTTGGGCACTTTTCTGTTTTGCCCAATATTGGTCTTAGAGATCTCACCTTATCCCTACATGCAGAGCTGCTACAACACTTGGCCACGGCATGTGTTCATTAGTATGGACATCTCATACTACACATCTCCTGTCCCACTGATGAGCCCTCAGACTACTGTCCAGTCTCTGTGGTTATTACCTGTGCTACAGTGATTGTCTTACATGGCACAGAGGTGTATGTGTTTCTCCCTGGTAAATATCAAGAAATGAAAATCTTGCCCTTATTTTTCCTGGAATTCAGTTTCATATGCTATGCCTGAGTCCCTTCTCTATTGGTAGGCCCTGCCTCATTAAGACGAGATGCAGAGATAGACAAGATGGGGCTTCTGCCCACTCAGAGTCCTGCCCCAGCATCAGCTTCTTCTTGCTCTGAGCCTCACCCCATAGATCTCTGCCCACACTTGCCTGGCACCTTCATGCACTCCTCCTCCCCACCCCTGTGTTGTCCCTTCTCTCTTGATCTCATTTACATGGCATCATTCTTCCAAATCCAGTTCAGTTACTGTTTCTTTTTTCCTGGCTCCCTGAATCCCGCTTTCATAGCATTCACATGCCATGTTCTCTCAGTAGCACTTTACATATCTGTTCCCACACCCAGTGAGCAAGTGGAGGGTAAGGGCCATGGCTTCCCATGTTCCCAGTGTTGAGCATGGGGCCTGCCTCATAGCAGGTACTACTCAAATGTTTTGAGTTAGACCTATTTGAAGGAATTCTGGTGATGACATTTGAGATGGGCCTTGAAGAATGACCACTGTGAAAGGTGAGCAGGAGGGCACTCAGTGTGGGTAAACAAGTGGGAACAGAGACAAATATTGTGCTGGGGGCCCAGCTGAAAGCTCCAGAGAGCCCTCCACAGATGCAGAAGGTGGTCAGGCTACAGAGGAAGTCTGGTTGAGTGCTAGGGGTAGTGAGCACCAAGGGCCTTGCATGACCTGGCCTCTGTACTAGGCAGATGGCCTGGGAGAAACATGGGGGAGGGGGTGTAGGAGTCTTAGGCAAGAAATGAGGCCCACTGAGTGGGAAGAGACTGGGTGTAGGTCAGATCAACTCCAGGATTTGCCAGCTTATGGGCTATGGGAACTTGAAGGAAGATGAAGAAGACAGAGGTTGCAATGTGCATGGGAGTGGGGACTGGGGCCACCACATTCACTGAGGACCTAGCCCTCACCAAATCCTCTGTTAAATACTAGACACATGCCTCCTTGTTATATCTTGACAGAATTCCTGTAGCCTAGAATATATGAGCCCCATTTTCCTGGTTAAGACACAGGCTTGGAAACATTCAAAAACCTTTCAAAGTTTAGAGCTAGAGTGAAGGTCCCAGTGTGCTCATCAGGGAGCAGGAACTGTGGGGAAGGGTGTGCTTATAGAAGGGGCAACATGGCTTTTATAAGCCCTACTGAAGGAAAGGGGAGCCTCAGAGCTGTGGGCCCTTCTGTCCACCTGGACCTGTCCCTTTGAGATCCAGTCTTGGTTGGGTTCTTTACTCAGACTCAGGGCTCCCAGGTGTGTTGTAGTTGTGCTGACTGCTCCACAGTGACAGTTTCTTTGGGCCTATCCCTGAAGGCAATGCTGGCTCCTTTGGTTTGCCTCCCAAGGATTCCTTACCCCCTAAAAAACCCAGGGATATCATTAAAAACAAAGCCCGAGTCTTATGGAAAAAAGAAGTATCAAACATTGGTATAATTCAATTTAAAGTTTTATGTGATGACAAATGTGTGGAGGGTGGCTGGGAGGAGGAGCATAAAGCTTCCTGGCAGGCAGGCCCCTTGTCATTTTTATGGTTCTTCTTTGTTACAATGACTGGGAGTTTAATCACCACAGTTTGTTTGTGAGGTTGCCATGGACAGGCAGGGGCCTTCAGCAGGCCACGTGGTAGGAAACCAAATCCATTCCTTTCCTCCTTGAGTGCTCACAATGTGGCAGGCACTATGCAGAGACCATCAGTGAGCAAAATAAACCCAGCCTGCCCACAGTAGTTATTTGTCCACCTGGAGTGGGAGCTCCACAGAAAACAACTGAACACATCATAAGCACCTATTGGAAATTATGATAAAGTGCTGTGAATGCTATGAGGAACATTGTAGGGTGCTCCAAGACTCTGAGCACATGATATGAGCTGGCCTGGAGCTGAGGGACTTGGAGGGCTGGAAAAGTGTGTAAGTGGAGAAGATGCATGTGGGCCCTGTGCAACAGTGATCACCCTGGGTCTAGGAGCCTGGCCTGGGTGCTTAGTGTAGGGAGGAGGGACTGGAGCAGACAGATATATAGACAGGCAAAGCTCCGTCTCATCTCTGAGCCTGGAATTGGGTCTTGGGGTGTCTGTGGGACTCCAGACTTCTGAAGATCATCTTTCTTTTCCTAGGGGACATTTCTCATTGCTAAGCAGGGATTCCTAAGAGAAAGGTCTCCAAGCTCCTTCTCTCTTCCATGTGACAATTGGTCTTTTGTTGAGACTCTAGTGGAATTTTTGAATAGAACAGATCCTGCCTCTGGTCAGCCTGCACAATTCCCTGGAGACAAGGCCAGGTGGGAGAAAAAGTGTCTCAAATGCTGCCAGGACCACATTTCTTGGTACCAGTACCCAGAGGGCTGTGAGCCCAGGAGGCAAACTGGCAGCAGGAAGAGGCCTGTGCTGATTTCCACCTCATCACTTCCTTTCCCCACCCCATGTGTATCACTCCTTCCACCAAGTGCTTAGTGGAGCCTAACAGGGTTGCAGTAGGTGGAGAGCTTTTACTACTTTGTTTCTTGGGTCAATTTCGTAGAGCCCTTCCCTATAATTGAGGGAACACAGCGATGGAAAACCATTCCTAATCTGTCAGCCTCACAACAATTGAAAAGCCTGCAAAACCAAGTGCTAGTGAGGGTCTGAGAGGAGGTATTTTCCTGCACTGATGGTGGGGGTGTAAGCCAGTCACTTCATGGAGCAATCAGTAAGATCTATTGAAACATAAAATTTGTTCCCATACTAGTTTTACATCCAGATACCAACACTAGAACCACTCTGTGCATGTGTACAAGTTGATGCATTCAGGAATGGTCACTGCAGCATCATTTATATTAGTGAAAAATAGCAGCCAAGGAGGCTCTCAATAAGGACATGGATAAATAAAAGGTGGAGTTGTCATAGAAAAGAATACTATACAGTGGTCAAAAAGAATAACCTACATAGACTGATAGAGGTATATTTAGATCTATATAAACATATAAATAGATCTATAAATCTGTATATCTCTCAATATGAATAGATATCAAAAACAATACAGAAGAAACAAGGCAAGTTGTAGAATTAAGCAAAAATATGGTATCATTTGTATCAACTAACAAACATATATACTATTCAGGGAAACATACCCGAGTGTAATTGTATAAAATAGAAAGACACAAGGAATTCATGAAGGTAATTGCTACAGGGGATTTGAGAGAGAGGAATAGGACTAGGGGGGTTTTATTCTCAACTTCAAGACTTGATGTATAAGCCCTGACTGGTGTGGCTTGGTGGGTTGGATGAAATCCCACAAACTGAAAGGTTGCTGGTTTGATTCTCAGTCAGAACACATGCCTGGGTTGTGGGTCGGATCCCCAGCTGGGAGTGTGCAAGAGGCAAATGATTGTTGTTTTTCTTGCACATCGATGTTTTTCTCCCTCCTTTTCTCCCTCCCTACCCCTCTCTCTAAAAATAGATAAATTAATTAATTAATCTGTCAATCAATTAATTAATGTATGTATGTTTTAAGTGTATTTTTATTGATTATGCTATTACAGTTGTTCCATTTTTTGCTCCCCTCTATCACCCTCTGCCCTGCACTACCCTCCCAGCAGCATTCTCCCCTCAAGTTCATGTCCATGGGTCCTACATATAAGTCCTTTGGCTTCTCCATTTCCCATACTATTCTTAACCTCTCCCTGTCTATCTTGTACTTAATATTTATGCATCTTATTCCCTCTACCCTCCCCACCATTCTTCACCCACCAACTCCCTGCTGATAACCTACCATGTGATCTCCATTTCTGTGATTCTGTTCCTATTCTACTTTTTGCTTAGTTTGTGTTTTTGTTTGTTTTAGGTTCGGTTGTTGATAGTTGTGAGTTTGTTGCCATTTTAGTATTCATTTTTTATCTATTTTTGATCTTCCTCTTTCCCTTAGTTAAGTCCCTTTAGCATTTCATACAATAAGGGCTCGGTGATGATGAACTCCTTTAACTTGACCTTATCTAGGAAGCACTCTATCTGCCCTTCCATTCTAAATGATAGCTTTGGTGGATAGAGTCATCTTGGATGTAGGTCCTTGCCTTTCATGACTTGGAATACTTCTTTCCAGCCCATTCTTGTTGCAAGGTTTCTTTTGAGAAATCAGCTGATAGTCTTATGGAAACTAACTGCTTTTCTCTTGCTGCTTTTAAAATTCTCTCCTTATCTTTAACTTTGGGTAATGTAATTATGATGTGCCTTGGTGTGTGCTTCCTTGTGTCCAGCTTCTTTAGGACTCTCTGAGCTTCCTGAACTTCCTGGAAGTCTATTTCCTTTGTCAGATTGAGGAGGCTTTCCTTCATTATTTGCAGAAATAAGTTTTCAATTTCTTGCTCTTCTTTGCTTTTTGGCACCCCTGTGATTCAGATATTGGGACGTTTCAAGTTGTCCCAGAGGTTCCCTAGCCTCTCCTCATTTTTTGGAATTCTTTTTTCTTCATTCAGTTTCGGCTGGATGTTAGTTTCTTCCCTTTGCTTCAAACCATTTGAGTCCCAGTTTCCTTCCTTTGATTGTTGGTTCCCTGTGTATTTTCCTTTATTTCACTTTGTATATCCTTCACTTCTTCCTCTATTTGGTGACCATACTCAATCATTTCTGTGAGTATCCTGATTACCAGTGTTTTGAATTCTATATCTCATAGGTTGGCTATCTCCTTATCATTTAGTTCTTTTTCTGGAGTTTTGATCTCTTTTTTCATTTGGGCTATATTTCTTTGTGTTGGTGCATGTGTTATGTTGTAAGGGATGGAGCCTTAGATTACTTAGAAGTGGAACCCACGTCACTGTGTTGTACTCTGTGTGGGAGAGAGGTCAGAGAGGGAACAATGCTGCTTGCTCTCACCTGTTTTCAGTCACTTCCCATGCTTCCCACAAGCAAATCAGGCCCTTCTGGTGATGATTCCTGGGTGGATGGTTTTGTGTACATTCTAGGATCCCCATCAGTCTCTCCAGTGAACTCTCCTGTGAAGCCGGGAGTTTCTCCTGCTGCTGCAACCCCCACAGGATTTTACCTCCAGAGGTTTTGAGGCTTTAGTTTCCCAGAATAGAACCCTGGGTTGAGTGGTCTGTCTTGCTCTCCAGTTGTTCTTCCTGGCTTATCCCCATGTGAATATGGAACTGCCAGGTCTGCCAGCCTCCACCTCCCTGTCCTGGCCTGCCACCTTGCCACGCCTCCTCTCTGCCCAGGCTGCCTGTCTCCACCTCTCCTACCAGTCCAAATGAATATTTCTCCTTTAACTCCTTCATTGTTGGACTTCCATACAGTTTGATTTTCTGGCACTTCTGGTTGTTTTTTGTTTTTAAATTGTTGTCTTCCTTCTTTTGATTATGCAAGGAAGTAAAGTGTATCTACCTACACTTCTATCTTGGCTAGAAGTAAATGAATAAATACAGTCTTAGGAAAAAAAGACAAAGTATGAGTGATAAAATCTTGGTGGTCAATTCCAGGTGGTGGGAACAAAGGTAGTTATTATATCATTTGATTTCTTTTACCTTTTCTGAATGGCTTTTAATCATCTAAAAAATAGTAAGCGGGTGAAAATTAAGTCTCCCAGGCCCATCTGATGTTCCACTCTTGCATACCCAGAGGCAGTGTCAGGGAAGTTGAGGCCTAAAGCAACAGGGGAATCACTGGCATCCCCCAAGGGGCCCATACTGCTCTCTCCTTGAGGCTTTTTGTGTGAGATGCAATTAATGCATTAGGTGGGAGATGTCTTAACTGTATGTAGCTTGAAGAAGGAGAAATAAGAGAAGCCAAATTGAAACTTTATTAGGTTTGATGGAGCCAAACCTAGACTGATCTTTAAAAACTCACTTCATTTTCCCTACTCAGTCTGAACCTCTTTGAAGTAACTGATCCTGCTGTGAGGTTATTAGTGTTAAATCTTGTGTGTTTCTTTTCCTCTTTAGTTTACATTTTATTAGTAAGATGAAGTTGCAAGGCCCTGCCCCTTGCCTTTGGCACAGCCAGGAGCTCTCAGGCTCATTAATGGAATGGTAATGAATAATAGAGATCCAATCTCATTACAGCCAATGCCATCATTACAAAAATTTCTGCACATCAGAGACTGCTAGGCATTGGGTTTTTCTCACTTCTTTTAAGCATCTGTTGATTCTCTTTAATAGGGGTGTCCAACCTGTGGCCTGAATGCCACGTGCAGCCTAGTATGGTTGTGAATGCAGCCCAAAACAAAATCATAAATTTACTGAAAACATTATGAGATTTTTTGTGATTACGTGTTACAATGTATTTAATGTGTGGCCCAAGATAACTCTTCTTCCAGTGCGACTCAGAGACACCAGAAGGTTGCACACCCCTGCAAATGTCAGGAGGACCGCAAACGCCACTGCCCATTAGTTTGTGTGATGGTGTTGGGCCTGTCATTTTTTTTTTAATTTTTTAAATCCTTACCTGAGGATATGTCTATTAACTAGAGAGAGAGACAGAAACATTGATATGAGAGAGAAACATCAATGTATCATTAATCAGTTGCCTCCTGGACATATCCTGACTAGGCACTGAACTTGCAACCTAGGTTTGTGTCCTGACTGGGAATCAAACCCGAAACTTTTTGGTATACGGGATAATGCTCTAAGCAAACAACCTACCCATCCAGGGTAGCACCTGTCCATTTCTTATTCTACAGAGGGAATGCTACCAAAGACCTCTCTATTGGTGAGTGAAATTCACAGAGGAGACTGTGTATTATTTGGGGTTTCTATGGTGGAATAGACACTTATTTATGGTGTGATAGAGTAATAAAGTATGGGCTCGCAGGACAGGCATATCTGGATACTGCAGATACATGTCCTAACCTCTGGGGCCTCAGTTTTCCTGTCTGTAAACTGAGATCATGGCTAGCAACCTGAAAGATTGTTAGGAGAATTATATGGACCTACGTCTATGAAGCTTCCTCACAGGGTAGGTATCTAACAGATGTGGAGTGTGTGTCTTCTTTATCTCTGTGTGGGTCATTGTGGTGACATGATGAAATCCATTGGAACATTAGTTGTGTGTTCTCACTATTCCATGCAATGTGTTGAGAAGAGCAGAGATGAACTCTTCATGATTCCCACCTCAAATCACTTCCACTTGAGGTTCTCAGTAGCCTCAGAAAAAGAAGCCAGGTCTTTCTGGGCACAGTATCCCGTGGAATCCTCAGAATGCTGGAAAACTAAGTTGTAGATACTCAGAGGACCAGAGAGAGTATCTGACTCCATCAGGCCTGGGAGCAGACTAAAATAGTTCATTTGCTCTCTCATCTGCTCAGTCAGCAAACATTTATTGAGTATCTGTCCTGTGCTGGGGGTACTGTGCTACCCAAAGACAGATACCAGGAAAGTCAAGTCTGAAACCACTCACTAGGCTAAGCCATCAGGAAGCTGTTGCTTACCTTGGCCAGGGCAGCTGTAGCGGCTGATGACAGAAAGAGAGAGGGCTGGACTGCCCCTGCTTCTACCAGCCAGGGTCTCATAGCAGGCCTGACTTTCCTGGCTTTATTGCATGCCTGAGAAGGGCTCCTCTCACAATGGCTGATGAGGAATCTTCCCTCTGCTCCTTCTCCAGAGCCATCTTTCTGGGTTTATGCCTTGAGGCCACCTACATTGTCTGTCATCCAAATCCCACATCCCTGGCAGGGCAGAACTGCCCAGCTCCAGCCAGTCCATGACACAGTTTCTACTCAGCTGGTCAGGAGACACAGCCATGGAATGTCAGGCCTGCCTTTTGTCCCACAGTTTATTGTCCCAAGTCTCAGCTTATTTGCTTTGTGACCTTGGAGACATCAAAACCTCTGTTTCTTCATCCATAAAATTGAATGTAAAAATATTGACCTGTCCCATAGGGTTTTTTATGAAGAATAACTGACCCAGATGATGGTAAAGCTTCTTTGTTAATCAGAAAGGACCAAACTGCTTAGCAAGCACAAATTGTTTGCTTACTTGATGTATTCCTCCCTCCCTCCCTCCCTGGGTCTATTGCTCCCTTCCCCAGAAGGGCTTGGTAACAGACATGGCAAGGACAGGAAGAAGAGACACCCATGCCCTGTGGGGAGCCAGACTCAGGGACTAGGCCTACCTGGTGGTCCCTTCCTGTTTCACTCAGACAGATGCCAGCAGCAGTGAGGCTCCAATTCTACCACCCATCTTTCTCTGCCATCATTCTAACTGCACCCTACCCAAGAAACTTGGGGCCCTGGTGAACCTCAGCCCTGATTCTCCTCTGCTTGGAAGGCTCTTTACCCCAGGGGTTGAATGGAAACTCTAACTGCCCAGTCATTCTCAGGCCCAGTCCTGCTCCCACAGTGTGGGTATGAATTTCAATGGACCTTTGTGGATGTATAGATCCCAGACTTGGACTGGAATTCTCCAAGGGCAGGGACAATGTTGTACCTATCTATGACTCTTGTTAATTTTTCCACAGATATGTGTTGAGGTCTCCTGCTTGTCAGGCAGTGTGCTGGGCACTGGAGCTAAAAATTAAATAAATAAATAAATAAATAAACAAACAAACAAAGCCCACATTGTTATAGAGGTTACATTGCAATATGAAGAGCCAGTCAGTAAACAAATATATGTCAGGTGATGGTGAGTGCTCTGAAGTAAAATAAGACAAGGAAAAGAAGATAGAAGGGAATGGGGGTATTATGGTCTTATCTCCTACTGGGGGATCAAGGATGGACTCTAACAGAGAGATACAAAGAAACAGAAGAAAGAGAAAAAGGAATATCTAGGGGAAGAGCAACCCAGTTGAAGGCAAATGCAAAAGCCCTGATGTAGAAATATGCTTGGCATGTTTAAGGAGCCAAAAGCAAGAAGGCTCATGTTACTGAAGTGAGGTGAACAGGGGTGAGGGGCAGAGGAATCACAGCAAATAAGTCAAAGAAATAACAGGCTGATTGTAGGGCCTTCTGGTCGTAGGAAGGACGTTAGATTTTTTAGAGTGAGATGAGAAACCAGAGGAGAGTTTGGAGGCAAAACTCCAGCGTCATGTCATTTTATGCTTAAGCTGTGCTGTGTAGAATGGACTGCAGTGGGAGGAACAATAATCAAAGTCAAGTGAATCTGAGACCAGGGTGGGCAGTGGATGCAATGGGAAGGGCTGCGGTCTGTTTTGAAGTTCAAGTCCACTAGATCACCTGATGACTGTGTTTGTGTATAAGAGAGCCAAGTAGAGCCAACATGGAACCATGTTTCTCCCCTAAGCATTTGGAAATACGGAGCTGCCATTTCTGAAAAGGACAGGGCTGAAGGAGATAGGTCTTAGACATAATAAGCTAGAGATGCCACTAGATATCTAGATGGAAATGCCAGGAGACATTTGAGTATGTGAGTCTTCTTCCAACACCCAAAGTTCACCTCTTCTGGAACTCTAGCTGCCAGGCACCTTTTCTCATGCTGTCTCTCAGACATCTGTTCACAGAACTCTCAGCTGCCTCTCCTGAAACCTCATCCTTGTTCTTTCTCACTTAATGTGAGGTGGTTCCTTAGACTGGAAGTCTGGGAGTACTTCTGTACGTGCCAGTCTCTCATTCCACATCCAGTCTGTCGCCCTGTCCCATCATTCTACTGCAGAAAGAACCTTCTGAGTCTCTTCCTTACTAGTTTCTCTCTTTCTTATTTCTCCACATCCCCAATCTACTCATATTTTCCACACTGTGTAGTCAAAGCGACCTTTTAAAAGTGCACATTAAAAGATGTCATTCGAGATATGGCTCACATCTTTGCACAACCACATCAAAATTACAACTAAAATATAGAACAACCATCACTCAGAATCAACAGAAGTCAAGTTGAATGGAAGTATGACAACTACAAAATTAAAGAAATCACATGCACCTAGACTGGTAGGAAGGGTGCAGAAATGGAATGGGCTGGTCCCATACCCATGTGTGGTGGATAAAAATTCAGGAGGGATATCTTGGGAGCAAGGAGTCCCAGTCCCACACCAGCCCCCCCCCCCCATCCCAGGGTTCTAATGCCAGGAAGATAAGTCCCCACAACTTCTTGTTGCGAAACCTGGCAGAGATTGAGTTGCTAGAAGGAACTGCTGGAGCCCCAAGCTGTACCTCTTAAAGAACCCCCACACAGATTCACCTAATCAGACTCACTCCCTCTGAGCTTTAGCACCAGGGTAGCAGCTTAAAAGACACCAGTGGTGTAAGGGAAAAAACTGAAGTCTGGCATCGAGGTAAGCAGAGACCATAGTTCCTTTTCTAAAACCTCCCACAACAGAACCAGCAAGCTGGTGCCATATCTGAGCCTTCATCAACCTGGACAACACTGTCCCACCCTGAATATCCCCAGAGATTCCACCCCACACATTTTAAGGGCCCACCCAAGCTGCTTTTCCATTTGAATGACTGGTCTTGGCTCATGCCTCTCAACTTCCTATTCTATCAAACAAGCAACAGCTAATCTCAAGTGAGCCTCAGGCCCAGCACTGGCAGCAGCCAGCCCAGATTCACAGCTTGGCTTCACCTGGGAATCTCCAAATCCAGCACAAGTAAGAGCTATCTCAGATTGCTTTATAACTCAGGCAGGGTGACCCAGAGTAGAACACAGGAGGAGGCTGACCTTGCCCTGTACCACTCAGGAAACCCTAGAGCCTGTGAATCCAGTGTGCAGCTATAGACCACCTCAGAGCACCACAACCTGCCCCTGCACAGCTGATCCTCCACAGAGAGCAGAGGATAGAGGTCAGTGGCCACTGCCAGTTTTTGCAGCTGACTGGGCTGGGTAGATGCCTCCCACTGACTTGCCAACAGCAATCAAGACTCAACTACAAGAGGAGGGTGTACTCAGCTGACACAAACGATGCATCTTGAGTACCCAGCCTGGATGATAAGGGAGGCTGTGCCACTGGACCCTGCAGGATACCTACTACTTTAGGCCACACTACCAAGACATGGAGTCAAAGCAGCTCTTCCTAATACATAGAGACTAAAGCAGGGTGGCTGCCAAAACAAAGAGACAAGAAACATGGCCCAAATAAAAGAACATATCAAAACTCCAGAAAAGGAGTTAAACAAAATGGAGATAAGCAATCAATTAGATGCAGAGTTCAAAACGTTGGTTATAAGGATGCTCAAGGAACTTAGTGAAGACCTAAGTAGCATAAAAAAGATCCAGTTAGAAATGAAGAATTCATTAATTGAAATAAAGAACAATTTATAGGGAAACAACAGTAGAGTGGATGAACTTGAGAATCCAATCAATGATTTGGAACATAAGGAAGCAAAAATAACCAATCAGAACAACAGGAAGAAAAAAGAATCCAAAAAACATGAGGATAGTATAAGCAGCCTCTGGGACAACTTCAAGAGGTGCAACACTCTAAGGATGCCAGAAGAGAAAGAGCAAGAAATTGGAAATCTATTTGAAAAAATAATGACAGAAAACTTCCCTAATTTAGTGAAGGAAATAGACGTGCAATTCCAGGAAGCACAGAGAATCCAAAACAAGATGGATGTAAAAAGGCCCACTCCTAGACACATCATAATTAAAATGCCAAATGTTAAAGATAGAGAATCTTATAAGCAGCAAGAGAAAGAAGTTATTTACCTATAAGGGAGTCCCCATAAGACTGTGAGCTGATTTCTCAAAAGAAACTTTGCAGGCTAGAAGGTATTGGCAAGAGATATTCAAAGTCATGGAAAGCAGGCACCTACTTTCCATGTTAGCAAAAGTAACATTGAGAATTGAAGGACAGATAAAGAGCTTCCCAGATAAGAAAAAACTGGAGGAGTGCATCATCACAAAACCATTATTATATGAAAGGCTAAAGGGATTCATTAAGGAAAGGAAGAAGATCAAACCTATGAACAGTAAAATGGCCAAAAATGCAAATCTATCAACAATTGAATCTAAAAAAAACAACCTAAAGCAAACAAGAATAACAGAGACCAAATCATGCATAGAGAGAGCATTTTGATGGTTGCCAGATGGGAGGGGTGTGGGGGGGAATGGGTGAAGAGGTGAGGGGATTAAGAAGTACAAATAGGTAGTTACTTCTAAAGTATAGGAAGTGGAGTAGCCAAAGAACTTATACCCGTGATCCTTGGACATGAACAGTGGTGGGGGTATGGCCTGAGAGAGTGACGAGTGCTAGGTGGAGGGTGCCAAAGGGAAAAAATCAGGACATCTGTAATAATATCAATAAAATGTAATTAAAAAATAAAAATTGTAAAACTTGGAAAGAAGTAAAATATTAGGTGTCATTCCTCTGCTCAAGCTTCTACCACTGGTGGCTTTCTATTATCCTTCATAAGATGAAGGTAGCTGTCTTGGATGACCAACCTGACTCCAGTCTTCTCAGCCAGCCTCACTGTCTTTGAGTCTTAAACAGGCTATATTCTCTTCCACCTCAGAGGCATCTGCCCACCCTGCTCTTTCCTGGAGCTCCTGTGGGCGGTTCCTTCTCATCCAGCTTCAAAGCCACCTTCTCAGGGAAGCCCTCCCTGACCACCCAGGAAGAAGTACCATATTTTGCAATGTACAGTGTGCTCCTGTATATACTGCACACCCACATTTTTGGCCCAAACTTTCAGGGAAAAAAATTTTAGTTTTAATTTTTTGTTTAATTTTTTATTTATTTATATTTAGAAACAACTAATTATCATATTCCAGGGTATTTTTTCACATACAGGTATTGTTATTGCTTTATAGAGTTACACTGTTAATGCATAAGCATAAATAAAAGAAAAACATTTATATAGATACGAGATTAGTACTACCCATGTATAATGTACATCCTTATTTTTCCCTCAAAAATTTGGTCTAAAAGTGCACATCATACACAGCAAAATACAGTAGATCCTCCAGTTATTTTCTCTAATAGCATTTCCCCATGGTTTTTTAATTCTGAATTTGTTAGTTGATGACTTAATTAATGCCTGCTTCCCCCTCCCCCTAAGCAGAGGATCCAAACTGTATCTTTTCTGTTCACCCTGTTTCACTCCAGGGCCTGGGACATGAGAGAAATTCAGTAAGTAGGTACTGAGTGAATGCATACACAGTGTCTCAGCCACTTGACCCAGGTATTAGTAAATACAGGGGTGGGAAAAAGTAGGTTTACAGTTTTGAGAATGCAAAGCATAGTTTATTCTTTTATTATTTATTGATTATTATATTATTTATTTATATTATAACTATAAAGCTACTTTTGCCCTCTCCCATATTTGGTGAGTGAGGTGGTGAAGAGATGGGTAGAAAATAAATGACTGAAAGTCTGCTTTCCCCATTCTTAAGTTGGTAAAACTATCTACTTTTCTATATTTTTGATGACCTGGATGGACTTTTGTATTCTTGAAATGTATCTTGGCAGAATGAGGGCTTGCCAATGATCCCATGTGGCAGTGCTGTCTGTATAACCCTGTGAGAGCCCACAGTAGTGTCACACCACCCTATCCCCATCTTTATCTGTTTCAAAATCTTCTGTCTAGCCCTTTAAATCTTGATTTGCACAGTTATTTGTCTTTCTGCTCTGCACAGTGCCCTCTTAAGGCATTCTTTATTATTTCAGCTGTAAGAACACAAGCCTGTTGAAAAGAGAACATGCTTTGAATAAAGCCTGCTTGGTGGTCAACTTGATGGGTGGCAGTGAGGCTGTCAGTCTCTGGCTGCCTTCTCTAACAGCGTCTCTCAGGCCCCAGCAGGTCTGCAGTCTCAGCTTAGTACTCTGCCAGGTGTATTTTTGCCATGAGGGATTCCTCCTTCAGAATGAGGTATAGTCATTCTCTTCAGAGATATTGGATTTTTCAGCAGCTTCCTGTGCTTGGTACTAAAGATGCAGCAGTAAGTATGTCATGGCCCTTGTCTTAAGGATTTAAAAGGGGAGATGATGCAAATTTGATAGGCAAAATTAAGAAACCAGACACTGTCAAATGTTGGAGAAGATGTGTATTCATCATGTATCTCTGGCCCTGCTGATAGAACGTATGCTGGCACTTTATCTAGCAGATGTGGGCACTCATTCCCCCTGGCACCCAGCAGTTTAGTCCATGACCTGTGTCCTCCAGAACCTCTTCTTGTACTGTGTGCCAGGCAGAATTCTTGTGTGAGAAGGAATTCATCATAGCATTTTCCAGTAAAAAACTGGAAATGACCCAAGTGAGCATCTATAGGAGACTGGATCATGGTCTGTGCATGACATTTGATATACCACATTAGCAGTGAGGGAGCCACAGGTGCTGCCAACACGCGCACCAAGTTGAAGTTCAATAATTCACAAAATAAAGCAAATTATTGGTTAGGCATATGTCGTACATATGTAGTCAGCCTCTATACAACCATATACATGTATGTAAAATGAAAGGGAATGCAACACACCAAATCCAAGGGCGTGGTTATCTCCAGCTGGGACAAGTGGGAGAGCTAGGAGGGGAGAGAGCACATGGGGATAGAGTTCTTGGTAATGTTGAGTCTTAGGTGGATCATGGGTTGTAGATGTTTATTATATTGTCATTTAAATCAGTAAGTTCATGGAGGTGATGCTGACAGGGCCATCAACCAGTAATGACAAGTCAGGCTGAGAGTCACAGAGGATAGTAAGCAGCTCTGTCCAGAGGGGACAGGAAAGCCCTCCAAGGAGATGACTTGAGAGCTCGGGTTTTAGTGATGAACGAGAATTTGCCAGCTAGAAGTCCCAGGGAGAAGGAGCCTCATGGACCCAGGGCAGAGACATACAGAACCATGGCGTGTGCAATGAATCACTCAAGCTCCCATTGTCTATGGTTAAAGGGTTGGGAGAAGATGGAGCAGGAGTAGCTGTAAGGTGGGCCTGGTAGTGGAAGGTTCCAGTGAAGGCAGAGGAGCCTGGCAAGCAAAGAGGATCCTGGGAGCTGTGGCAGCCCCCACCCATCCTGAGCAGCATCACACAGTGGGAATGACTGTTTCCCATAGAAGTTCAGTCAACCAAAGCATTTCCTGTTCACAACAGCTACACCCAAAAGGTTTAAAAGTCACTATGTAGAAAATAGGAACTCTTGTATATGTTGGTGCCAAAGGATTGCATCATCAGACCTGTGTTTTAGAAAACTGACCCAGAGGAGAGAGGACAGCGTTCTGGGCCAGAGGACAGCTCACTGGGCTGCTGCAAGTCTTGGGGGAAGTTGTAATTCAGGTCCTACCTCACTGAGCAGACACTTAGTGTGAGATAATATTCAATATTCTCCAGTTACTCTGAGATGCATTCCTAAAAATCTGTTTCCCTTTGCCCTTACAGACCATTTCAGAGATGTTTTGTTTCTCCTTGATTGATCTTGGCTGTGGCTTTTGACACTGTGCCTCTCACTTTCTCTGCCCCCTGACCTTTGGTTAGGCAGTTAATGATCTTTAAACAAACACTTGAGTATTAAGGCTCTCCAGAAAGGGACCTGGGCCTGATGTCATTACAGCATTCTCCCTTTATCCAGGGAGAAAATGAGTGTTCCATATATACCACTTTCTAGACAAAGACGCTTGTGACCTGAAGGTCAAAATTGTCTTTAGGTTAACAATTTTTGATGGCAGGTTTTCTGAAATATATTATATATTTCTCTACTTTGCCAAGGAGAAATCCATGAACATGATTTCATTTCATCTCTGAGACAATGAATCTTAGTAGGAATATTCATTTTGTGAACATTTGTCAGGGTCTATTCCATGTCTATTCCTGATTTACAAACTGTGGGTACAGAAATCTGCCTGGTGTAGAGTTGGTGTAATGATTTAGAAGCAGAGATAAAAATTAAGCTTGCCTAAATTCCTGGGTGACTTCCTATCTACCTGCCCTCCCCTCCTGCACTCCCTGCTGAAGCCCTCCCATGTCTTTTTTTATTTCTCATTCACCAAGCCTCTTTCAGGCCTTTGCACTTATTGGTTCCCCTGTTTAGCACTTCTGGACCTTCACACAGCTTCTTCCTGTGATCAGGCATTGCCTCTACAGAGATCTTTCCTAACCACTGATCTAAAAAAGTCAGACCCTCCCCCACCCCAGGCCTTCTCTATAGCATGTTGTATATAATATGCATATACATATAGAACTAGATATTAGTTATATATATTCAAACAAAAATTTGTATTTTATTTGTATTAATATAAATTTAGTTATACATTAACATGTTTATTATTTTGTTGGTTTTTTCTGAGTATTAAGCTCTTTGGAAACAGACTTCACTCTATTCCTCCCTTAGAACAGTGCCTGGCAAACAGCTAGGATATATGCATTGATGAATGAAGAGTGACCCTGCCCTGGAGAAGCCCACAGGCTAGCAGGCAGATGGGTGCAGATTAAACAGTGATAGCACAACAGGCCAAGTGTGATTGAGAGGGGCTGAGGTGGGACCATGGAGAAAGAGATCCTACCCACTGGAGTCTGCATAGACTTCCCAAAGCAGTGGTGTTTGGCCTGGGCTTTCAAGGACAAATGGGCATAGGTTGGCAGGCTGAGGAACTGGGGGGCCCTTCTGCATGGGGTGGCAAGCCTATACAGAGGGTTCAAGGCAAAGATGTGTGGGAATGGAGCTTGGAGTGAAGTGGGGACTAGAATGTTGGAGGAAACTAAGGTAGTGCAGGATTTGACTGCTGTGACCACTGCCCACATCCTGGACTAGGGTGCCCAGGGTGTGGACCTGGGCCTCGTATTTGCAGGGTGGAGTCTGCTATGTCTAAGGGGAGTCTGGCCCCAGAGCTCCCCACAGCTAGCACATGCTAGCACAGGACAGGGATTTCTCCACCTGGAACCCTCAACCTCAGAGCTTGTGGGTTTCATGACCTTTGTCTTTTGCTTCTGACCAGGTTGTGAAGAAGGTCAAGTCCATGCAGATGTTCCACAAGCCTGTCACCTCAGCCATGCAGGGAGACCGGCTAGGCATCTGTGTCACTCAGTTTGATCCCAAGCTGCTGGAACGTGGCCTGGTGTGTGCCCCTGAGTCCCTGCACACTGTCCATGCAGCCCTCATCTCCGTGGAGAAGATCCAATATTTTCGGGCACCCCTGCAGACCAAGGCCAAGTTCCATATCACAGTGGGCCATGAGACAGTCATGGGCCGGTTGATGTTCTTCAGCCCTTCTCCTGACAGCTTTGACCACGAGCCTGTGCTGGACACCTTCGACTTCTCCAAAGAATACCTGTTCCAGGAACAGTACCTCTGCAAAGATCTGGTGCCAGGGGCAGTAAGCAGTGGTCAGGCCAATGTGAAGGTGGGCCAGGCCACAGAAGACCGGTATCCTCGGCAGCAGTGGGCCCTCATAGAGTTTGAGAAGCCTGTCACCTGCCCTCGGCTGTGCCTGGTGATTGGTTCCAAGCTAGATGTGGACATTCACGCCAACATGTGCCGTCTGGCCTTCCATGGCATCTTACTGCATGGGCTGGAGGACAAGAACTATGCTGAGAGCCTCTTGCCCAGGCTGAGAGTATACAAGTTGAAGCACAAGCAAGGCCTTGTGGAACGGGTAAGCAGCTCCTCCCTGCCCATTGCCCTTCTGTCTGGCTCTGGTGGCTGGGATGGACACAGTTTGGCATCTGTTATGAGAGCCAGGAAGTCTTCAGAGACTTTCTGATTACAACGTCTGTACTTTTTAGACAAGGAAACTGAGGCCGTCAGTGGTCGAGTGGCCCAGGTTCTCTTAGCCCATTAATCATTATGCCTGGGTCTTAGACCCAGGTAGGGGAGTCCAATGTACCCATCACAGTTCAGCTGCTCTGGCTCCCCTCTTCCTTAGGTAGCAGAGGTGCCCACATTGGGCAGAGCAGGCCTGGTCATCACACAAACCGGTTTCAGACAGCAGTGTTTCACCTAGGCCAGCAACCAGCAGTGTCAGTGGCCTTCCTGAACTTTGGATGAGAGGCTGGGCCATGCCCCATCACCCTGATGCCAGGCCCTGGCTCTCAGTTGGGGGCTGAATCTCATCAGGCAGGGTGGCTTCCATGTCTGCCCTAAGCCAGTCATGTCAAGGGAGGAATCATGGCTGGTCATGCAGGCCAGACTGGGCCAAGTCTGTCTTTAACCTGTGGGGTGGGGTGGGGAATAGGGGTTAATGGTAGCAGGGAGGGCCAGAGAACAAGAGGTAGGAAGGCACAGGAAGATGACAGAAAGGAAGGGCCATGCTGGTGGTTTTCTGGGGTACCTGATATCACTGGAGGCAGCTCTTAAGTGCATGAGTAAGCCAGTCTAGTTTATAGGCTTATCATTAGGGGGGATTGTTATGGGGGCCTAAGAGAGCCTACACAGGGTTCCAAAGTCCTGGAACCCCCTCCTGCCATTGGGTGGATCTGCCCACCCCCAACATCCATCCCTACAGGTCTGAGTGGGAATCCATGCCTACTGGACCTCACATGAATGGGTGGACAAATGTCCAAACCTCACTAACTTCACTATCCCTGGGGCTGGCTGCCTTGGTGTGGATCTGCGCAGGTAAGGGATGGCTGTATGTTTAGCTGACTGAGCTTAGTAGTGCAGAGACCCCAATGTTGGGGAGCTCAGGGTCCTAGTGGGAAATGCCCTTGTATCCGAACAAGTGGGCTTGGTTGCCTGCCATAATGGAAACCAAACTCATGAGACACATGCTGATGCAAAAGGAAAAAGGGTTTTATTCTGATGCCATGACCCAGGAGAATGGTGACTCATGTCTCAAAGACCATCTCATCTTCCTGCTCAAGCCTGCAATTCTTACAGGGATAGGGAGAGGAGGGCTTTTTTTCCTATCTAATTATTTTACTAGATTTTTGCATGCTTGGGGCCCTATCCATTCATCTTTCTAGACCATGGCTCACCCAGTATACCTTCTCCTGCACCATCTTAGCCAGTGGGGGAGACTCCCTGGCACTCCCTGACTGTCTACAGTATCAGGGTCAGTTGGGAAGGAGGACTGCAGAACCTGCCATCAGGAAGCCTGGAGGTGCCATAGCCCTCAGCCCACCTCCCCTATACTTGACTTGTACTTGCACATCCAGGAGAGCCGGTTGGAATCTGCAGGGCACCCCTAGATCCAAGCACACCTGCATGCAGCCCAGTTGCCCCCCTCCCCTTTCCCATTTGGCCTGCCCTTCTGACTGACTGCCTATGGTAACACCCTGAGGCTCTTAGCAGGCCCTACAGTTCTGTCCCCCAGACAGCAGGATGAGGTCACCCCTGTGGTCTAGCCCTACTTGCATCATCACAGGCTCCAGCTCAGTGTCAAACCCATACCAAGCAGGTGCTCAGAAGAAGATGCCCAGGACATTGGGCATTAGAAAGTACTGGGATTATGATTGTCTACCACCCTCTCACCTCACTTACTCCTTTCAGATCCCCAGGTATTCTCCTCTGGAGGTCTGTCATTGCAGAACCCTTCCCCTCCCCTCCTCATCTCAGAATGCTTCCTAGGAACTCAGGCCTGTCCCTCTTTCTCTCCTACACTTACACCTAATATGCCCTCTGATGGAGAAATGAAAAGCAGCCCCTTCCTTACCTCTCACAGGTCCAAAACTTGCGATTCCCAGCCCCATGAGCACAGCCCTCCAGCTCAGCCAGGCACAGTTTGGTCACCCTGTGTGTGGATCCTGCAGCTGGGTCTACATCCCATCTCTGCTGTTCTCTGGGCAGGCAATGGTCCTCTGTGAACATTTGATTTTTTTAGTTTGCAGAGTGGTGATATGCCTAAGTTCCTGGGGTCACTAGGAAGTGTTGAAGGCTGACCATCAGCCCTAGGCGAGCCCCAAGATGCTCATTTAAGATGAAGGTGATAAAGCACTCATCACTCATCTGTCTAACTTGATTTATTAGCAGCATTATGGAGTATAATTATTTTGTGGTGAAATATCTACCATGGAGTAATGCCCCACTTGGTGTGTTCATGGATCTAATTGTCCCCCACACCAACCTGTCAGTGGTGCTGGCAGTCACCTCCTGTAAGGACAGGAGTGTGGGTTTGTGAGCAGCCAAGTAAACACACTGCTGAAATGACTCAACCTGGAATGTCCTTGGTGGGAGACTTGCCTTCTGGTAAGGTTGGCAGGGCATTCAACTTGGGGATCAGATGAATAGGGCTCAAACCCTGACTGTGCCATGCAACACTGCATACCTCAGAGTGCTGTTTTATCTCAGCATCCTCATTCATTCACGGCAAACTGTTGACCTCATAGGATTGTTCTGAAGGAGTCACCATAGCACAGGGTGTCACATGTAAGTCAGCTCCAGCACAAGTGTAGCCAGAAGGCTAGGCTGTTTGTGAGGGGTAGCCCTGTTTGCTTTAAGCAGGACCCAGAGTGCCCAGAGATTTTCAGATTGCTTGGTTGACCACAGTGTGGGCTGTGTGGCAGAATGGTCAGATGTGCAGGCCTAGGGTGTGGCAGGCCTGGGCTTCAGTTCCACCCTCATACCTCCTACTGTGGAAATGGAGTGGTTATGAGACTTCCCTGTACCTGAGGGACATCACATGCCCTGTGGGATCAGATGGAGGTGAGATGGAGAAGTGCATGTGAGGGCCTGAGATCAGTGCTTGCCTCCTAAGTCTGTGTTTGCTGTTTCATGTATATTAATTTTCAAGCTCTTGGGGTTAGAATAATAAATCTTGGAGGTTGGGGCCAGAATGGTATTTCACTCCTTACCCAGGACATTATTATCCCTCTTTGAAGGACAGGGACCAGTTCCCCAGCCCCTTCAGGATCCACCCAGGGCTTGTGGAAGTGGCATGCTTGGGAAGGGAGTTAAGAGTCAGTCTGACCCATAGGTGTGGTTGTCCAAGGCAGGGAGCACCCTGCCATGCTCGGCTACCTCCAAAATTTCCTAGACACATCACAGCTACCTCCCAGTGTCCTGGGCATGTCTCCAAGAGGCCAAGTCATCTTGAAAGGGTTAAATTCAATCTCCTAGGACAGATCACCACCTTGGCAAGCCACTGCTTCATGAAGCCTCTGCTTCATGATTCTGGGCCAGCTCTTTGTGTCTGTTCCACAGACACAGTCAGCTTCCTGGGAGCTCAGCTTGGTCCTCCAATATGTCCTCCATTCATAGAAAAAGAAAGCCCAGTCCTCCATAGATTAAGTGTTGAACGGACACTTTCCATCTGGGAAGACTTATGTAGATAGGCTTTCTGAGCCCATTACCTAAAAGATATTATTCATTTATATGTTCAGATGTTTAGCAAGATCCCATGTATGTCAAGCACTGGGGATACAACAAGATGGACAAAGTTCTTGTCTTCACAAGGGAAACTGGCAAGGAACAGTAAATTAGACACTTGCAGATAGTAGTAAGTGCTAGAAAGAAAGTAACTAAGGGAGGTAACTAGCAAATGCTGAGGACCATGCATGGCACATTGCAAAGGCCAGCTCTCTGCCCTTCCCGGCCTTCCCTCTCCCTGCGCTAGGCTTCACTCTCTCCCATTGGATCATATCAGACTCCCTCACACATGTAGCTTAACTCATTGGTGTCACTTAGAGTAACTATGGCCCATGGGCCACATTCCAGCAACTGGTCTTGCCCTACTTCTAATCATCTTCTAAGCTAGTTTTCTCAGGATTCTCTTTCTGAGCTGCTGCAATCAAATACAACCTAATTAACTCACCACTGGAAGTGGCTTTCTTTGTTCAGCAACAAATGAGTCACTTGGGAACTGACTTTGGTTGCAGGCTCATTCTCATTTTTTATTTTCGTGAAGAAATTCTGCTGTGATATACTGTTTGAAATTTTCTTACTTTTCTAACCATTAGTTTTCTGTGAGCTTAGAATGTATGTGATGCCAGTGTATACTGTATTCTGTCAGTAGAGCTAATAAGGAACGCAATCTTTGCCATGTAATTCATTTAAATAATATCCACACCCCACTGAGCCTTAGAAGTATAACATTTCAAGTCCACTTTTTCTGTATTGAATGTGGATGTGCACTATTGGTGGACGTACACTGATAATATGAGTAAATAACTAAAACATGTGGTTGGGTGAGATGCCGTGAAGCTCTCCCTGTATTATTGTGATTTGTTGTGCACCCAGTACTTCTTAGATCTCTGTTGCAACTGCTCAATTCTACTGCTGTGGGCAAAATGGAAACGAGTCAGTGTGGCTAAGTGCCAGTACATTTTACTTATGGACACTGAAATTTGAATTACTTTAGTTTTCATCCATCAAGAAGTAGTCTTCTTGTGATGTTTTTCAACCCACTGGAAAATGTAAAAACCACTCCCAGCTAAAGGCCATACAGAAACAGTGGACAGAATTTGACCCTTTAGCTATAGTTTTTGACACCTGATCTAAATGGTAAATAGGAATCTTGAAATAGACAACATATCCTGCAAGGAAAAGTCTGATGCCATGTACAGCTACAAGTACTCTCTCTGCATTCCCTAGGAGTTGGGTTCTCAGGTTCTCAGGTGGGGTTTGGGTTAATAGAGTAGGTCCAGAGCACTCACCCCAAGGGGAGAGAAGGAAAATAAAAGGGTTCTAAAGGACTGTCGTTCTGGGGAAACAAAAGCATTTGGTGATGGGAATTAGTGTATGGTGATGAGGGAAATCATTAGTATCCCAATTTTAAGTAAAAACACAGAAATATGTATAGGATTATGAACACAAACAAAGGGAAAGAAACTATGAATGGAGTAGAAAACTGTAATAGAATTTCCACATTAACTAAGGAGACACTGGAATGAATTTGATTAAACCAACAAAAATAAGAAAAACAGGAACACTTCATAAATAATAACAAAACAGAAGGAACAAGATTAAGTGTTAGTCACACTAAATGTGAATGGATGAGTTCTATTTAAATACAGAGATGGGTATATTGGATTAAACACATAAAATCTGGTTATATGGTGTTTATAAGAAACACACTTAAAGTGATAAAAGTTAAGAGAAGAAAGATGTCAGGTGACTAAACAAAAAGAAAACATAAGTAATATTAATTTCAGATAATGTAGAATTAAGATTAAGAATACTAACCAAGATAAAGAAGGATATCATGTGATGATAAAAAGCACAGTTACAAACTTGTATACATAAAACATAAAAACAACATCTATTAGAAATTCAAGGAGAACTTGAAAAAAATGGAACAATAATTGCAGTGGGACACATTACTGTGCATATTTCAGAATCAAACAGGCCCACTAGACAGCAGATAAAAGACAAGGACACATAATACCATCACTATGCATGATAGGTAGATAGAAATTCTTACATCCCATGCATTGAGAATGAATACTTTCTCCTATGTATATGCCACATTTACAAAACCTGAGCATTCAGCAGTAGCCATTCAAAAAATATTTGTAGAACACTCACTGTGTGCTGTTTTCAGGGCTGGAGACATAACAATAACTAAGAATAGCAAAATTCCTTCTCGTGGAATTTAGATTCTAGTTGTATATGTGGCCATAGAGAAAACCCTAAGGGATTTTTAAAAATAGAAATCATGACCCATTGAAATAGAAATGAAGAATTTATATGTAGATATGGATATAGATGTATATATATGGTATGTGTTCATTCATTCATATAATTTCTGCTTGGAAATTAACAAACAGTAAATGCTGTCCATTTGGTTAAGGCCATTTCTCATACTATGTATTATATAATGTTGAACCCCTTAGTAATAAGCTTTTCTCTTTTTTAGTTTTCTTGTAGTCTTTTTTAATTTTATTTTAATCACTGTTCAAGTACAGTTTTCTCCCCTTTACTCCCATTCCAGCCCACCCACCCATCCCTCCCCACTTCTTGTAGTCTTTTGATGACATTGAAGAGAGCCTTAGATTCTCTCAGAGGTGGCTTTAACACAGGGACAAGATTTAGACCCTTCCATAGCAGCAGTGTGTAACTAGGATTCAGTGTATTTTCTTCACTGTATTTGCAAGGCACTCTAGTTTTCTCTTTATGGTACCATGTGATGTTTCCCTTTTAAGCATATGTATTTAAAGAAAACCGTTAGGTAAATGATAGTATAGGTGTGCAAAGATCAGATGAAAGTGATGAGTGGTTAAGGGTATGTCACAGCCAAGGATGGGAGTTGCTGGGCCATGTCCCCAGATGTCTCTGCACCTTAGGCAGTGGCTCCTTTCTTATGAGCCCAGAGCAGAGTCTCACAGGAAATGGGGTCTTCCTAGTGCAGACAGACTCATTCCTATGCCAGAGGGATACCCAGAGGGCTGCAGGGGCCAGGAGCAGAGCAAAGAATTCTGCTGAGGTGGGAGGAAGTTGTCTGGTCAGGGAAAGCACAAAGAGCCAATGACCTTTGAGCTATGCCGCATCACTGTTCACATGTTGGGGGCACAGGGGGAGAGTTTGGGGGAAGGACATGAAAGAGAGTCTTCCCAGATCCAGGCATTATTTCTGTAGGAGCATAGAGCTTCCATGCCTGGCCCTGGCCATTTGGGAAAAGACCCTCAGCCCACGGTGTCTGGCAGCTGGAGGGCAGGCGACAAGAGCTCCAAGAGACAGGCAGGACCAGCTACTCAAGCCAGACTTTTTAACCCCAACCAGTAGATACACTGCACAGTAGGGGGTAAAAGGAAGCTGGGCCCTTCTATCCAACTTGTGCTAGAGAAATATTCAGCAGGGCCAGCAGAGCAGCCTACAGGGAGGCTGTCCACACAAGGTGCCCAGTCTCACCCCTCTCACCTAGCCTTCTAGTCTCACCCTGAGCTCTAGTGCCTTGAATCGACTTGAGTCATTTGACCATCACTAAATTCTCTCTGTGGGGCCCTGTTTTCTCACTTGTAACAATTATGTGAGAAGAAATGGGGCACACGAGGGCTCAGTGCCAAGGTCTGTGAGTGTTCTGCATCCCTGCTTGCTCCATTTCACACCTCCTACTATGGCCACACCCCAGGTAATCCATCACCTCCCCATCACTCTTCCTTACTCCCTGCCCTGGCAGCTTGCACAGCTCTACCCAAGTCACTTTTTACAGAACAAAGGTATTCCTCCCAGCTCTTACTCAAAAATCTCTTTTAGCCTACTTCACCACCAGGACAAAGACAGTGGCCACACCTTAGCATACCATGGCTGGCTGGCCATATGAAGTTAGTGAAAGGACAGCTGTGGGTGCTAGGGCATGGCAGGCCAGGAAGGCAGGCAGGTAGGGCCAAGTGAATGCTTCCTTGAGGCCAGGGTTGGAGGAAAGAAGAGGGCCAGTCATGGTAGTGTCTGCAGGTCAAGGCCACAGGGAGCTCAGGCTCCAGTCAGCCAGTCTGCCAGAGTCCCAGGGCTTGCTAGGTGGACCTCCCGAGGAAGTAGGACTTTGGGCAATTCTCTTCCCTTCGGTTTCCTTACCAGAGGAATGGCGGCTTAGCCCTTATTTCATGGGGTAGTATAAGGAAGGGAGATTAGTCCATGCAAGATGCTGAGTGTTGTAGCTGGCATAGGGTGGGCTCTTGCTGAGCAGTAGTAGGTATCTTCATTGCTATTTACTCGGACTTTCCTCATGGTGCAGAGGCCTGGGTTCCCAGGTGGGGTGATGGCAAGAAGCTGGCACCCTATTCCCCCTTTTGTGGGATCAGGCCAGGAGTGCTGGTCATCCTGGGTTTGGTACCCATTGGCACCAGATAGCTTTAGGTTTGGGTCAGAGGAGCCCGTGGCATCCAGCCAACCAAATATAAATAGGCAGACACCACCAGGAGTACTGGCTGGTTTTGCAGTGGGAATCAGCACTGCCTCCTGGCTCTTGGCTTGCCCCCTGTACTGCTCACAGTTTTTTTACTGTGCCTAGAGTACCAGGAGCTTGCTGGCTCAGATTCAGGCTACTCTGTGACTGCCCCTGATAAGGAGGAGCTATACTTTCTGAGCAGGGACCATCTGGCAGACTTGATGGCCCCGGGTGGATAACTTCACCCCATTCCCCAGAAGAAGCAGCACTTGACCTGCTTAGCTACCCCTTGCTTCCCCAAGGCTGTGTCAGCTCCAAGGCCATTTGAGGAGACAGGTGCCCCTGGAGCAAAGCCTACAAAGATGCTCTCTTTAAGGATAAGATCAGATGGCTGTCCTAGTGTTCTGGCCCCAGCTTAAACCCTAAGCCTCTTTCCTCCCTTACAGATGTCATCATCAATAGCTAAGAGTCTTGCTTGGCTGCTGAAGGTCCTGTTAACCTGCCTTTGGGAACTGCTTTTTCTTTGTTTATATATAGACACAGGGTCAAGGCAGATCAATGTGATGGAAAGAGCTGGCTCTGGAGACCAATGCACTTAGCAGGCACTGGTTGGCCTGACTGTGGACACATCTCCCCCTCCCCACTCTATCCTCTGCTCCCAGAACCTGTTTCTTCTTTAAAGAAGCTGTAGAAGGGAGTTGATGAGACCACATGTGCAAAGGACCAAGCATGGGGCCTGGTAATACACAAGTCAATGCTCAGTAAAATGTTACTTTCGGTTTTTCTGTATGAAAAAGCAGCTGCCTTTGGAAGCCGTGCTTTGGTACTTCGTGATCAGCCACTGATGAGTTTTACCTGCATGGGTGCCTTGGTGATAGAAAGCAGAAACAAGGAGGGATTCAGTGTGGGTAGGAGGTTTTAAGTGTGGAGGGGGCTGGGAGGCAGGGCTTGTCACCAATGGGGAGAGTGACTGCTCAGTGGTGGCTGGCCCAGGTTTGAGAAAAACAGCCCTAGCTAGTCTGAGAGCTAGTTGTGGGGAGTGGCAGGCAGATTCCACCCAGGGTAGGTGCCCTTTGTGTTGCCCAGAGTCTGGCCCACCCTAGGTCTCCTTACCATGGGCCTCTGGATCTCAGTTGACAAAATCAGATGAATTGAAGGCTAATTTCTTTGTCTGGGCTCACCCTAAGGGATTGCAATGAGCTGATCCTTGCTGAAAGCATAGTTTCATGTCCAAAATCTCATTTCTTCCTCACAACAACCTTGGAGATAGATGCATTTGTCCTGTTTCACAAGAGAGCACACTGAGGCTCAGGAGTGCCTTGGCTTGCCATGACCCTGCACTGGGAGGAGGGAAAGGCTTATCTTTGTGAAATGTTTCCTATGCCAAACAAGAATGAATGGTACTAGAGCATCATCATTATGTTGGGGATTCTTGGGGAAGTTATCAAGCCGGTGGCCTTCACGTGCCCTGGAAGAGTCAATACCCCATTTGAAGGGAACCTTGAAGAGGACTTTGATTGAGGGGTGGAAACTGGGGTATGAGGGAAAACCTGAGAGCAGACCCTGGCAGGTAGTCTATGCTGAGTATGTGTTAGCATCCTTGCTTTCCTTCAACAGGTTTGATAAGTCTCTCTATCTTGTGCTTTCAGGGTATGTTAGAAGATCCTCTGTCCCAAATGGTGCTTCATTTTAGCTTCTCCTGGTTTGACATTGTGCCAGTCTTTTCTCTGGGTGGTTATTCTGCTACCAAGCCTTAGGTGTTCTTGTCAACATCAACACCTCTAATCCTAACAGCCTTTTCCAGAGGAAGAAACTGAGGTTCAGAGAAATCCCTCGCCCAGTCCCTTGTCATAGAGCTGGAAGAGGCAGAGTCAGGACTCAAACCTTCCCAACCCCTTTTCTCATTTTAGTCCTCCCCACAGCAGACCTGGCTCAGGGCTCCATTTCACAGCCTACCGACCCTCTTTCCTTAGTGCCACTCCTCCAATTTTAATTAGAATAGTTGCTTTAGAACTTGGGCATGTCCCAAGCCTTATCATGGGAGCCAGGCTCTGAGAGAGACACATACATGTAATGACATAATTATGTGCAAAGGCAGCCAAGTCCCCACTCAAAAGCTGGGGACAGTGGGGACTCACCTGGCATGTGAGTGAGCATCTGGCTTCCATGTGCAGCCAGTGACTGCTCCAATGACTGAAGGCTAATAAATGAAGTTAATTATTCATTCAAACAGTGAAAGTCCCTTCTTAGAGTTATTGTTGTAACTGCGCTGGCCCCATTTCAGCATTGTTCCCCAGGAGCAAGGCCAGCAGAGCAAATCCTGCATGCATTGCCTTTGGTTTGACATTACAATGATTGATTTCAAGATGAAAAACCTCCAGTTGTTCTCTGAGAGTTTTTCCATGTTGGATGTGCTGCTCTCTGATCCCTAAGGTCTCTCCTTTAGTGTGAAGAGTCTGTAATTTGGAGAGGAGCCTAACTACTGCACATGTGTGCACACACACATATTCTAGAGATGGACAGGGCCAAGGAAAGCCATTTCCCCAGTCTCCTTCCTTAAACTTCCAGGACAGAGGATAACCCCTAGTCTTCCTGAAGCTCTCCAGAGATGTAGGCCTCACTGCCTACAGCAGTAAGGGCTGTCATCTGCCTCCCAACCAGGCTTTAAATTCAATGAGGTTTCATGCAGCAGACATTTGATGAGTCCCCTCTTAGCACCCACGCCACCCCCAGTAATTTCTGAAAAGTTTTATTCTGGGATACAGAAATGTGCTTAGGCCAGCTCCTGCCTTTCAAGACACTCCCACCCCCCACTTCCAACTGGGCCACTGGTACAGGCAAGCCGCAGCTGTGCTGGGAGACCTGCACACAGGCTTCATCCAGGCTGCTCCCACCACAGCCTCTGACTAGGGATTGTGTGATTGTCAGGGTGCTGTGGAAGAGCGCTGTGTCACCTAGCAAGGTCTGCTCACATCTGTGGGACAGTAGCCAGTGGGGTAGGGTGCACAGAACCCCATCTACTGCCCTGTGGTCCTGCATGATGCAGCTGGGAGAACCCTGAGGCAGTGTGGGGCAGCTGAGGCTCCATGTGAACTCATAGCAACTCTCTTTCCCTACATCATAGATGGGAGCTGAGGCACACACAAGTTAAGACAGCAGCCAGAGTCCTTGAGGCCACCAGAGAAGTGGGTCTTTGAGCCCTAGTTCTGACCCACTATGCAAGCAGGAACTCACCATGCCATCTGGAATCCACCTGTCTGCTGTGAAACCTTAAAGTCTGAATGGATAACAGCACTCCAATCTGCTTTTAGCTCCTTTCATCTTTCCTCATACCTGGCCCCATTCTCATAACCTTTTACCCTGTGTTCTCTTGTCTCTAGTATACCACATTTTCCCAAATACTATACTGTGTAGGCCTTCCCAGGCCTGTCCTGGAACTGGTTACTCGGACCACAGATGGGGAAAGCTCACCCTTCAACCTCATTTCTTGGGTGAGGAAACTGGAGGCCCAGGGAATCGTTTGCCTTTCATGTTTTCTGTGTGTGGCCTACAGTGTACATCACAGCAGTGCATCTGGACTGGCACAGCTTCCTTTGACAGTGAGGTCCTTGGGCCCACCACAGTTCCCACATCTTGTGGCCATGCTCTATCCATCATCCTTCCCTGTCTCCTTCCCTGTAGACAGCCTGTGGGAGCTGGGTCCCTGCACTTGGGGATCAGCTCCTCTAGGAACTTGGGGTTTCAGGAGCTAGGACTGAGCAGATAGTTCCTGAGCCAGACTTGTAAGCTAGCTTGGGTCCAGCCAGTCACAGCCTGGCTCAGGGGAGCGCAAGGGGATGGAGAATGCCATGGCTGGGCTTATTCACTGCTGCCAAACCTCTGCCTCCCCTTGGCTATTGTTCCCCTGGGATACCAAGCAGTAAGAAAATGGAATGTGTGACTTTGGGCAAATCCTTTAACCTTGCTGAGTCTCTACAGGACTTTTTGGAGAGAAGCCATGGAGGCATCTCTCTTAGAATATGGCTGAAGACACCTGTGGCTTTCATGTGCTGCAGGCCAGGTGGGAGAGCAAAGCCAAGGGCTTGGAGTCTGAGGAAGGAAGCATCTGCTGCTGGCTCTGAGAAGGGTCCACCTGGCTGCTGGAATACAACAGTGTGACTGTCAGTGGGCATGGTACCCCAGAGTTCCTGAGACCAGATTCCCAGTGGTATGCTGAAGGCCAGCCTCCCTTTCTTACTGTCTGATCCACAAATGGAATCAAAGACACAGAAGGTAGCAGGAGCACCCAATCAGCACTGTTGTATCTTCTGGCCAGATCATAAGACAAGAGAACAGGAATGACAGAGATGCTCCCTTTGAACCTTTCTGAACTGCCACTCTAGCATCAGTGAGACTATGAGGCCAGCAGCAAGAGGAGCCCCTTGGACCATCCTCAGGTCATGAAAAGCCTGCTCAGTCCTTACCTTATCCTGATGCTTACAAAAATACTGTGGTAATGTAGGTCAGTGAACTGAATGGCATCACAGGCTTACAAGCCCCCAGCCCGACAGCCCACCCACTGGTCCACTTGGTCAAATGAGAATGTAAACAAGAAGTGCTGAGAGCCCTCTACTTCCTGGCCCTAGGCCTGTGTTTATGTGGCACTTAAACCAACTTTGGGGTTTTCACTGTCTGTCGTGAAAGCCCTGAAGCCTTTTGAAGTTGCCCTGCAGTTAATAAAATTAGTCTGCCCTCATTGCACAACCCTGGCTTGGGGAAAGATGGATCCTCTGCTATCTCTGTGGCACTTAGCTTTTTAAATTAATATTTTATAACCTAAAGAAAGGAAGGTGCAGGAAGGAGATGCAGTAAAACATCTTGTGAAAGGCCTTTTTGGTAATAGTTAGCACACCTGCCACCCCAGGGCTCTGGTTACCAGGAAGCCCAGTGCCAGGCCATGGGAAGGCCAACCA